>VUQK01021394.1:92049-112888 GCA_015106715.1 Bujurquina vittata | reverse complement strand
AAGGTGAGAACAGAAACAAAGACATGTGGGAAAAAAAAAAAAAAAAAGGATCTCTGCAACCCATAGCTTCACCTCCCACGATATTGTTAAAGCTGACAAGAGAATGAGCATCTCCACTTGTGTGAACCGGGTAGAGGTGTGAATTTGACATATGTAATACATCCCTGCTTAAAGGTAAAAGCTGTGTCTTTCCTTCAGTCACTCTATAATGAAGCCAGATGTTGTATGTGCTTCATTTGATGCCATAGTATAACACTGGGTTAGAGTAAAGCCTAAAATAATCCTCAGCCCATTAAAAATGTGACACGTACCCCGACTGGGCAACTCTTGTTGTGACACTCCATGAATGACACAACTTCCAATTTCCAGTATTTTACTGCAGACAAAGAATGTGCAAAAGCACGGCATGTAAATACAATTAAAATGATCTTTATTCCAACCCCAGAACATAGAAACTGCGATCTGAACTGCTACATGTCACTTGCTGTAACCTTTGCAATGTGTCACTAACTTTATGGTCTTTCCTCTTGGATCATTAGTTTCTCAGGATTTGAAAGCGATCATGCTCGCTGGAGATGTGAGTCGACAGCATTTGATCAAATCCGAATCCTTTATAAGCAGTTTGATAAATGTTAACTTAAGGTAAAAAACATACCCCCACCACACACACACACACACACACACAGAGTGCCATAAGTTATTCACACATATTCTACTGAGCTGAAGCCTTCAGCATGTATTTTTATCACCATTGTGGACATTATCGTTACCCCTGTTCTAACAATTTATTTTCATTTGGTGTTTGCGCCTCACTGTCGGGCGATGCCACAGCTGCAGAGACTGTGCTTTTACAGTACTTTCACCTTGTATTGTCTATAGCTTAAGAAGAAAAAAATAGCACATCAGAAAGCATATTAAGTGTGTACAGTGCACAAAGTAGTACTAAAGGTCATAACTGTTGACAAGTAAAAGCATACACAGGGTAATACGTGTTATACAGGATGTTCGGGAAAGTACTGAGCATTCTTAAATGACAGGTAAGGTGAGGTGTGACGTGTTCATAAATATCAACGGTTTCTTTTTTTCTTCTTTACAGATGCTTGCTGACTTAAGTGTTAAAAGAAGCTATCATAAAATGCAGAATAAAAGATTTGACTTTGGCCTCAAACCCTCCAAACTCCAAAGTGGAAGGAGGTAAGAAATTCCCACAAAACTGAAAAGGTAAAAGCTACCGAGGCCAGCGCTGCTCTGAGTGCCAAGATAGCAACAGATATCTGCAAGAACAGTAAACCTTCGACGGCTGTTTGTCAATATTTTTCCTCCACTGCTAACAAACGAATCTTTTTGCCTGTGAGCACTGCGGAGAATGACAAGCATCAATCAGCCACTTAATTAATTTTCAATTGAATCTAATGTAAAATGATTTGAAGACGAGCAAAACAAGCAAGCGCTTTGCTCATTAACAGAACAAGTTAGAGAGTTTTACTTTACAAAAGCCAAGCGTGCCTCAATATTAAAACCCAGCCGTGTACACCAGTGCTGAGAGAAATGAGAATAGTCATGCGTACAGCTGAAAAATGATAGGGGGGAAGCAGAAGCTATCAAAGCATATGTAAAAGAGCTTGGTTAATGTCTAGAATTACATCGGAAACTCTCTCACACACACACACAGAGGCACATGCACACATACACAAAAGCACAAATGCCCGGCTGTCCATGGAAAGAGGACAGATGGCCGTGGAGTGGCTCTGGTCCAGGGAGTGACGATGTTCTGTATCATTATAATCTGCTCCGTAGTATCCTCCCTACTGCTGTGCTGGACAACATGTTTCACCCACTGAGAGCAGATACTGGAACAATTCTGCTGCTGCTCTGCAACACATACTCCAAGAGTGGCGCTGTGACAACAAACTTGCCTTGTAACTGTTCTTTTGTTTAACTTTTGGATATTTGGGGGAGAAATGGTCATTTCACAGCCCACACATCAATGCCACACAGTGATCGATGATTTTGTTTTTAATGCAGAAAGAAAGCCACAAGGACAGTCCAACTGTAATACAGTGCTCGTTCTAAACCCACTAAATCAGCCTTTTACAAACCAGGATGACAGGAGTTATTGCTGCCCTTCAGTCTCTGCATCTAACAGACACGTTGAAAAGCACCATCTTCCGAATAACCATTTAGCCTGTCGGATGTTTTCAGTAAACGCCGACTTTGTGCCACCCAGAAGCTGAAAAGCTCAGCTCTGAAATTTAGCGTGAGCGCTTCTATCTTGAAATATCACTGAATCAAAAGTTGTGATAATATCCTAATTGTGTTTGTTGTAATCACAAATTTAATTTCCAACAAGGGGGTTATCGCCTGGAAAAAAAAAATAAAGTAGGCTGCACCGCCATGGGGCTCAGGCACACAATGTTAATTTAATTTACAGCACAGACACCACATCTACAAGGATGTTGTTCATGCGATTACAAAGAGAACAACTAGGAGCAGAGACGCGTCTGTCACGATGATAGAACCGATAAATAACTGGATTGTCTCTCTCTCTCGCATGCCGCTTTGAGGAAAAAAAAAACCTGAAGTGTGCGTGATGGTGTGTGTACGGTGCAAACACGGTTCACAGGGCCTTTTCTTTTTGTCAAGTTAGCAGGATGAAAGCATACACTCCCTGGATGATGATCATGTGGACTACTAGTGTGTTTACAGCAAGCAAGATTGTGTGTGCATGTATAAACTGTAAACATGAAATAGGCAAACTACTCAAACCACCCATCCCCACTTTCTGAGTTCTATTACGCGCAAATGAAGCAGTAAAACAAACAATATACAAATTCACACGCCAGGTGTGGCCTCTGATACAAAACAGCAGCAGAGGCAGCTCTAGGTTAACAGTTGAATGTAACAAAGTGGTTAAAGCTATGTATCTTATTTAAGAAAAAAAGTATCATCCCCGAGGTTTTGCAGTTTGGCCTGACAGTGGATGAAGCTTCAACAATATGGTTAAAGTGTGATTATGTTTAAATCTCCATGACTCTAATCCCTATACTTAGGGCACCTACATTTTTTTCATCAGGCTTTCAGTAACATTCTCACAGTGTTTAAAGGCTTTGTGTGTCCTTTCGATGTATTATGAGCGGGCACACACTTGGATTAATACCCTGTCATGTTCTCATTACAGAGCGGTGTGAGGAGAGAGGAGCTGGGCACCTGTAAGCATGCAGGTTCAGCGGGAGAAACACATTCTCAGTGCTTTTTTTTTGTTTTGTTTTGTTTTTTTCCTGAAGACTTTTTAAGATCAGAAGTCCAATCATGCTATGCTGAGAGGTTATAATGGTGCTTAGAATGAAATAAGACATATTTTTACTCACTGCTTCCATAAACATGCCGTAATTATTCATTGCGGCTACCAGGGGGAAGGGATAATGTCAGAGATTTACGGCCCAAGTGGTAAGAGTCTGAGATATTCATCAATCCTCTCCAACACTGTGGTGCCACGGTGCTTGAGAGAGGCTTCACTAGCTGAATGAGGATCAGGGGGTGATGCGCCATGCAGTCGGGCTGAGGTTTAGAGGTGGAACTCGCACTCTACAGCCAAACCCATCAAGCTCCAAATCGCACACGCTCAGCTCAAGAGGAAGGACACAAGAACGGACATTACCCTTCATGAACCACCGTCACAACAATGGAATTTAATAAAAACTTTGTGTATTGAAAAAAATAGAATAATCCCTTTCAATCTCCCATAATGAGAGAAAAGAAATCCTAAGACTGTGATATTTCCCCTCCCTTCACCCCACAAGATTTTAGGCTTTCAACAGGATTCCACTAGCTTAGCCACAAATCGCCTCACTGCTGTGCGATACCACCACATCCTCTAAGAATGGGGTGAACACACGATCTGGCACATGTGTACGAGCACACAAACACTCACAAATCTTATTTGACTTTGAGTGAGAAGTCCAGATTGCTGATGGTTCTCATTTTCCCCACCAGGGAAGTGGCTGGTGATGCTGCCATGAATCAGACTATCAGCCCAGCCAGGGACAGGACACAGAAAGCTGAGAAGACGAGGAGCACAAGAAGATGAAAGACAAATCCTCGCTTCTCAATGGCTCGCACAAACAGTAAGAAGAAACATGAGCATCTGGCTGCTGTTTTCAGATGATGCTTGATTTTCTAATCTACTACCCAAGGCCATGCTGCAGACTTATAGATGGATTCTCTAGTGTTCTAATACTATGATAGGACAGATACTTAATAAGGAGAAGCTGAAACGGTACCTTTTTTTTTTTACTGATTACTGATGAAAAGAGCCAAAAGGCAAAGAAGGGCTCTCATGTGGAAGTGTAAGAGTTCGCCAGAATGATGCACATACATGTCTCTTTTGATGTAAACACAAAGCACTGGGTGTAAACACACCTCGATGGCTTCAATTAATCATGTTTAAAAAGACAGATGTGATGGCATCACATGAAACTATGACTCCTCCATATGCTACCTGTTTGGAGTAATGTTTGTAAACTGACTAATTATGGCGCTCTCAGACGAAGCCTCTCTCTCAGCAGATGTTTGTCCATTAACCTGCAGAAAAAATGACTTTAACATCGTGTGAAGAATAACACATTAACAACGCCCTTTCTCATAGCACACAGGTTTCTGCAGGTTGTCTGCGCTTAACATGTTTACGCATATACATGTGTACATATAAATTGAAGCTACCCTTGGGGTAGCTCAAGGGTAGCTTCGATTCATTTCTTTATACTTTGCTAGGAAAATGGGTTTGCAGGTTCAATGATTTACTGAAACATGTGCAAACATGTGGAAATACAGCAAAAGGAGAAAACCGAGTTTGGCTTATTCTAACAAGCCTGAAAGTCAATATTTGGTACGATCATCTTTATTCAACACAGCCGGAACTCTCTAAGGCACGTTTAATGTAATTACTTTAAGTGGACTTCAGGGAAAGTTCTTGTAGGACATTCAAAGCTCTTCTTTGGATGTTGGCTGCTTTGTGTTCTGTTCTCTGTCAAGATGATCCCACACTGCTTCAATATGTGGGGAGGCCAGTCCATGACTGATAGTGTGCCATTGTGCGTTTGTTCTTTCCAGGTACACTTTTACTGTACTGGCAGTGAGTTCAGGATCACCGTCATGCTGAAAAATGAAGCTGCTGCCAACTAGACACTTTCCAGATGGTGGTGCTTGGTGGATCGAAATCTGATGGCACTTTTCTGCGTTCATAGTTATATCAATTTTGACAAGATCTCCAACACCACTGGCTGACATGCAGCACCAAACCCGGTTTTGCAAATGGCTGTAGACTCACTGCTGTCCTGACCACCTCCTGTATGTGCAATAAACACTGCGCAGTACACTGCAGTAACAACTTCTAGCAACAATGTAAATAGTGGCTATGTATCACTGTGTATTTGCACTATTTTTCATCTTGCCTTATAGTACATTTTTATTTTTATTATAGTTATGGTCTATTCACTCACATTTTTTATAGTGTCTTTTATAAGGTATTTTATAATTGTATTATGTCTTCTGCATATTGCATCTTAATATTTTATCTGTGGAGATTATGCAACATACTTTAACTTGTCCAGAGTCCAGAGTTGATTAAATTAAATTTTGTTCATTTGTATACTGCTGTGTATATTTAAATGAAAATAAATGTCTGTTCTCGTCTGTTGCGCTACATTAACAACAAATCAAAGGTTTCAAATCTTGATTCGTCAGGCCTGTTGCCATTGATGTTCAGTCCCGTTCTTGTGTAATTTGGCATACCTCACCTTTTCTTCCCGCTTCTCTTCTGTAAGAATGGCTACTTGACAGCCACCCTTCTACTGAGACCATTTCTGATGAGGCTTCAGTGAACAGTAGATGGATCAAATGAAGGCCCAGATGCATCTCTCAGGTCCCGTGTCAGATCCTTGGTGACTTCCTTCCTATTTATTTTGATAGATATGCGCTAGATAGGTTTTGTGTGTGTGTGTGTGTGTGTGTGTGTGTGTTCGCGCGTGCGCGCATGCGTACGTGCGTGCATGTGTGTGTTTGTGTGTGTGTGTGTGTGTCCTCCACTTCTCCAGTTTCCTCATATCTCACCATGCTGAGAGATGCTGATTTTTCAGCTAACAGCTCTTTAGGAATCACCATGTTGGTGCAAAACCTTTGTGTCAAACTGTGTTATCTTTGGTAGTTTTTCATTCAACTAAAGAAACGGGAAAAAGTGATCTGCTTTTGCAACAGGCTACTAGTGACAAAGTACAATTTAAAATCCTTTGCTAAGTTGTCTATTGTACGTAGACGCAACACTGGTTCATGTCTTGAGTTTGGTGCCTTTTGTATGCAAGATGATTTATGGCTCAGACCTTAAAGGTCAGCTACAAGGACTGGACTGAAAATGAGTGAAAAAACAGAAGAAAAAAATAGATGAAGGGGGGGTGGCTCAAGACTTTTGCACAGTAGTGCATATTGAAATTATTTTGCTGCATTTGTTGTTGATAATGTACAAATATACTGTGGACAGCACATTACGTATGCAGGACAACAATAAGCTGTCTTGACTCCATGACCAAAAGTAATGAGAGGGATGAATATTATGTACTATGTAAACAGTCTCTGGAGACTCAGAGTTTGATGTCTGCGGGAAAATTAGGTCCATCTTAAGTAATGGTATTAACAGCTGGTTTGAAAACCAGCACGCACTAAAGCTCAAATATTTATTCTGGGTAAAATGGCAGGGAAGATTATAGGAAAGCCCAAAACACCTCGCAATTTAGCAGTCCACTATTCAGTAGGCCAAAAGGATTATAGTTGCCCTTTGTGTGAGTATATCCATTTTTAATAGTCATTTGTCCCTTTGCCTGTTAAACCTTTTAATGAGCAGCTCACGCAGGACAAACAGAGCATCTGGGAGGGGAGTTCTAAGTTAAGTGCAGGTTATACTGTGTAAGGATATCACAGGGAAGAAGGATCTATTAAAAGGAATATGAAACATGAACCACCTTTTCTGATGCTGACTCATCATTTTTCAGCCCCTCGTAGTAGCAGCAATTGCCGTTGCTTTTAAGTTTCATCCGATAAATGGAGCCACGTTCTGGCTGCGCCGCGGCTTCATTGAGACTCCAATTTGGATTCAATGCCCAGCGGAAATATTTCAGAAGTGCATCTTCAAGCAGCTTGTCTTTCAGCAAGTCAGACCTTGTGTTGCTTTGTTCGTTTCTTTTTTTATGTGCAGTGTCTGAACTGTTTTTTTCGCTCTGATTGCTCAGTCTTTCTCTCACTTCAACTGAAAACTTTACTTTTATTCTAAACAATACTTCATCCCTGGAAGGAAAACCCCAGAAGAGAATTATTATAAACCAAAGAGTGACATAAACTCACCCATCAAAACTGTGACAAACCATAATTTACCATAACTGTTTAGAATAAAACTTTGCACTAAAAACATTACCAATAAACAATAATGTCTCAGTAATATGTGTGTAATATGCAGTTCTTTCTTGTAGAAGTGGTCAGCTACAATAAAGGCTTTTCTAAATATGAATAGCTTCAAATTACACTTACGCTATGATCATGATTAAGGGCAAATAGTACTGTTAGTACTGGCCAAAGTGCACTATTTGTATCAATAATGTACACGCCATACAGTGGACAGATATCATTCTTATTTCAGAAGCATTCAAATTAGAGATGTAATACACATCTACCCACCCTATGAAAAACATGTCCGCATTTATCTGTCCATGAAATATGAATGACGCTGAATGGAACGGCCTTTTCCACAAGTCAGATAAAGGTTTATTGAAGGCCAGCGTGAGCAGGATAGAGGTTGCCATGGCTACAAGTGTGAAAAGGGCATCTGATCAGACTCCTGACCAGTCAATTAATCGTGGAATTGCATTTTCTTTTATCAAAGGTTCACTCTTGATTCAAAATTAATTGCTCCGATTAAAAAGAAAAAAGGGAAAGCTGAGATTCCCGAGAATCAAGACCCTTTGAAAAAGTACAGTAACGCAAGAGTCTTAAGATTAAGGCTGCCACAGGGGAAGATGGGTGAATATTTAAGATGGATTGAAGCCTGAATAGTGAGTTTGTTCTCAATGTGCGCTGGAAGAAAAAAAACGTATTCAACAAAATAACATATGAAAGACTTCATTTTCTCCTGATTTTTCAGATGAAAAAAATGTAAAGTCATGCCTCCTTTTTTTTTATCTTGAAAGCATTGCAAGGCCATAATCAGAAATCCATTTTTTTTCTTTAATGATAAAAACAGTGCTATATAATGTGCTTTCTATACAAGGAGGCATATTTATATAAAATGCTTATAGTACGGTATCCTGTTGGAAGCAGTGCTTTCACACTTTAAAAATGAATGACGTATAAAAGTAAGAAATTAATTTTATACCGATATCAGCAGATTGTCTTTATTGACATGCGTCCCGTGTTGTTATGCTATGCAGACATAACAGAGTAACAATGCAAAGGGAAAACTGAAGTTTGTTGCCTTTTCTTTTTTACCACTTAAATAGTGTATTTAACCAGCTAATTGGGCACTGAAACATATTGACCAACTTCATATTTCTTGAGCTCTAACTGTGACATTCTCAAATTCTCTATGCACTATATCTGTGCGTGCCTTTACGTCATTGTTTAGCTGTGACTGAGAGTTTGCGCGCTTGAGAAAAATCAACAAAGTATGACATTTCCCTTCTTTTAGATATTCGCTGGCTCTGGGATGCTGTGGGGGGGAGGATTTTTATCACAACAAATAACAGAGAAAAGTGTGTTTCATCGCTTTCCACCGTGCCGTCACGGAAACACATCTCTCGCCGTCTTCCCTCACTGTACCCACACTGTCCTTGTAGTATCATATCCTCCTCATGCCTCCCCCTTCCTCTGTCACACTTTGCCTCCCTCTTTAAAACAAGGCAGGAGGCGTTTTGATTATCATAATCCAGTCGCAGCTAATTAGGATAGGTCAGCTGGTGCAGTTAAACAGTGTCCGTCCCCTTCTATGCGTTCTCCTCTTCCTCCATCATCATCTCTCTCTCTCTCTCTCTTTCCCCACTTGCTCGGACAGCTATATCAGTGGGTAACATCTCCCAACACCACTGCCGCCTGTCTGTTCGTGATAGCGACTGTGGCAGTCATCTCCACAGAGGCGAGCGATGTGCTGCCAGCCACTCCGCTAGAGCCAGACAAGCCCATATTAATGTCTGCTGCAGGCACGTTGGAGTATCAATTAATTGCCGTTTAAAACTGGCAAAAAATGCATTTGATATACTTAAGCTTAATTAATACATTGCTACCACTTTTGCAGGGCTAATTAATCAATTTGAGAGTGATCTGTGGCGCGAAGATGTCCAGATTATGTTGTCTGGCAGGATGCTGCAAGACTGAACATCAGAGAAGAAGATGAATCACATGCATGGGATGAGTAAAGTGCGTGCTACTAATGCCTTCTACCAAAAGAAATCACAAAAAGAGGAATAACAAAAAAAAAAGCCAAAGAGGATGGTAAAATTAGCAATTTACAAAAAGACAAAGACACAGTTGTACATACGCTGTAGGCTACAACTCAACAACTATAGGGGCTAAGACTAAAACAGAGTTGGGGATTGATTGGGATTTGAACTACATGCTTTGTGCACTTGTAGTTCTGTTTATACCGAGCCAGTGAATGAGGCCGCAGTGTTCTGGCAGGAAAGCAGAGAGAGCTACAGAGAGTAATTGGGAGGGCCACGCTTAGAGGGAAACAGAGGACTTAAGACGGGATGAAGGAGGGAAGGGTGGATGGGGGTGAGCGTGGGGGTAGAGAGAGACCTATGAAGGAGACGCTAAGTGCTGAGATCTGAAGAAAATAAGCCTGCAGGAATATGACCCCAGAGACAGTGACCAATGACAATTTCCCTTTTCTTTCCCCCCCCGCCCCATCTGATAATAGACAGACCTGCGTGCTTCTATGTGCAGTGCAGAGTGTGCACTCAAGCAGCTTTATTTAAAAAACTGGCAACTGCACCTGAATGTAGCCACATCATATTTCCTTTACTAGTTCATGTTTGAGTTTCCTCTATCAGCGTTATAATTTTATTATTTTTATTTTATAATATACCTCTGTTACCAATCCATACAATACCGCAATTTTAGTGACTTATTACACCATAGTCA
Organism: Bujurquina vittata; assembly: GCA_015106715.1. Classification (NCBI taxonomy): domain Eukaryota; kingdom Metazoa; phylum Chordata; class Actinopteri; order Cichliformes; family Cichlidae; genus Bujurquina; species Bujurquina vittata. The sequence continues at coordinate 102,712 of VUQK01021394.1, read as the reverse complement.
TATTTTCTTACACATAGTTTATCTCACAGTGAGGCCTATCAGCAACTGGTATTTTTGCAAGTTAATAAAGATAAGCTGGAATCCTGCCAGAGTGATGTTTACCACACCTCACTTCTCACCACTGCTCTTGCACCATGGCCTGGCCTTCTGCTCCAGCCCTCCCCCACAGCCTAGCTAAGTCTGCATGTTATTGGCAAAACACAGCCAGCTGCAGCCAGTTAACTGTCTAATCTCACATCAATCGATTTCCCCAAACAAGAAGCGGTAGAGAAGTGTAACGAAAGTCATGGAGCGGGGCTGAAAACAGAGCAGAGGGTGAGAATAAATGGGACGTTGCATTGAGTGAGAAAAGGCAGTTTAGAGCCTTTCACTGAGTTTCCAGCACCACTGGACTTCACGCGTATATGTGCGTATTGATGTGATGATCTTTTGTACGAGAACAAAAACGATTCTGATCGAAGGCAACAAGCGCAGGAACGTGGATGGACGGGTCATAGATCGCACAAGCCGACAGGGGCAGCACACATCCGCCAACACCGCCAGTAACAGTTTTTACACACTGACTAATGCCCCAAACTCTCTCATCTCCCTTTGTCATGTGTCTTGTGTGTAGAAATGTGATCCATTTAGTCCCTCTTGGACAATTAAATGAGAACATTTTCAAAATGAGAAACATATGGAGCTTTTTAATTGGCCAATTTCTCTTGCCAACATGTGTGGGCTTTTTTTCATTCTAAAAACCAATGGAAAGGAAAAAAAAAATCCTATCTAGTCAGACATGCATATTGTAGCACAGAGTGTTGCACAAATTGTCACTGTCCTTCCGCAAGAAGTAAAACAGCCCTTCTGTTCCCTGGATTAATAGCATCATTATTGAGAATCCATGTTCAGGATACAGGACTGTACTTCTGGATCCTGTCAGTGAGACTTAGGAAATTTGTATCTCTGTTGAAATGTGTGGTTTTTTTCTAGCAGCTAATGGTGCACACCGATGTACATGACTGGTTGGAACTGCAGGGAGACATTTTGCTTCCAACCAATCACTTTACTCCACACCTATGCATAATCCTGACTTTCTCCCTTCCCCTGACCCTGCACGAATCATGCAAGGTCGCTGGGGTTGGGGATGGGGGGGGGTGCAACAACTTATATCTGGGGAGTTATTGTTCTACACATGTCATGTGTAATCTGCCCGACCCACAGCGCTTAGAATAATTATTCATATTTAATCACCGCACTACAAAGCTACATCGCCATCACTAAGTCATTTTCCATGTTACATTATCAAAGTTTCAGAGACGGGTGCTCAGGGAAGGGGGACTAAATGGAGAAGCTGAAGTAGTTGGGCTTATAAAAACATAATGGGCTTGTCTGCTTTGATAAACTGAGGACGTGTATAGAATGCACACTAGCTCACACCCTCCGATGCAACCACACAGACACCCCCCCCCCATCCCCCATGCACTTTAAATGTGAAAAGTGCAGAGAACAAAGTAGGGGAAAATAAAGTAGCCAAGTATAAGTTCCGATTGTGAGCGCTCAGGCAAGTCAAAAGCTCAACCATTAATACAAATAACTTTACCACAGAAAACAGATTGAGAGTCCCTTTTTTTTTTCTTCAGTCAAGTGTGTTGACTTGCGCGACAACTCCTTTATTCCTCATGTAATCAAATTTTTGCCAGTAAGGGCTCACCTTGCTCCAAAGGTGGTGGTTTCACGCCTGCAGCCTTCAACTTGAGGGCTTCTTTTGCAGACATATCGCAGCAGGAGCCTTTGTTGGTGTCCTGGTCACTGTCAGCCTGGTCGCTGTCACCATGACCGCTGTCTCTGAGGCTTGCTCGCTCCGGGTCTTTGAATGTTGAACTACTACACAAACAAACAAAAAGGGGGGAAAAAAAGAGCATGAGTGTCGAGTATGGTGAAGAATCTTTTATTTGTTATCCTCCAAGGAAGTTTAGAGACAGCATTCCTGAATGCTAAACGAGGAACATAATTACAATCATAGTATTTAGGATGTAATAAAATGCTTCTAAAAATATTGCACCAGCTTTGCTGTCTCCTAAAGATTAAAAAAAGGAAAGCCTCCTGTGTGTGATTAAGTTCTTGTAACACAGGAATATTTTTAGTGACCAACTTTAAAACTAATTAAATGTACATGCGCTTCATCTTCCTGGTGTTACTAACTATAGTTTATTGCCAGCATAGTTCATGTTGATAGTGATTTGTGCGTGTGTGTGTGTGTGTGTGTTGGGGTGGGCTGATGTCTAGTATAGGCTACAGATCCACAACTCTTACCTTTGAACAAACTGTTGTCTGCTACCCATATAATTAGGCTCAGTGGGGAAATTGTCCGTCTGTAGAGAGAAGAGAGAGACAAAAGTATGTAGTCAGCTCTAAAGAAATGAGTCCTGCTGTGAAACAAGAATTCCTAGTGACATATGATTAATTATGCAGAAAAAAAAAATAAGGCAGAGGACAGATTAGGGGTGATAAAAGCTAAAAAACACTGTGAGCCCTGCTTGGGCAAGGTTTGAGCATTTCATTAACCACATAAGGCAGGCTAATTAGCCATTTGAGAGTAAACCACAGAGCTGAACATCAAATCTGGCACACATCATATAATCAATGTGCGCTGGGACAACAGTCTCTATGAAAGCAGAAAACTTTGCGGACATGGCGTTGAAGTGTTTGGCTGGATTGTTTGTCTATTTGCTCCTTGTTCCTTTAACAGCATCTCTACGGGAAACTGCTGACTCTCTAAGAATATCTCCTCTTTTTTTCTTCTTCTATTTTTAAACAAAAAAATAATTGTTTGCAAGGAACTGGGTCTTGCATGTGCTGAACCCTGCAGTGTTTATTTCGTATAGGTAATCTGATCATACACAGGGGCCTTCTAGCAACATGAATCGATAGGAAAATAAAACAGATGGACATGCTTTTACACATGTGATTGCACTGCTGTAGTACGAAGAATCTATGATATCTATGATAAACCATAGTAGTATAATGGAATACTGTTAGAAACCGTGCTGCATAAACAGGTCAAAGCATGCTTTGTCTGAGGTTTATATATATATATATCAGTGCAGTAATTTTAATCATGCTAAAGGAAGATCCTGTGTGCTTTCTGGAATATCCAGAAATGTATAGACTTCTCAGTAAGAACACAGGGAGAGGGAAAGTTATGTGTTTATGATTCAGGAATATAAACAATGCCCAAAGTCCCTGCAGTGCTCAGGTAGGAAGGAACGGCAGAAAAAAAATGTCTTTGGGAGATATAGCTTTCATACTGTTGTACCAGTATTCATCACACTAACACAAATAATTACCCTGTGTTGTGCACAACTCTCTCTCTGTCTTGAATTCATAGCGGTTAAATGTCATGTTTAGTGAGTAATGTCTACTTGTGCCAGAGTTTTTCACATGCACAGCTTGACTCACAGTCGATAGAGTATTTCAATGTCATCCGTGCGCAGCGGTGGCTCAGTATGAAAAAGGGTGTGTGAAGGTCAGGCGGGCCACCTCAGTTCTTTGACCTTCCATGCTTTCACCAGCACCTTTATCCTTACCTAAACACTTTATTCCGCCTCAGCCTTCACCCACGCTAAAAGAAAACACCCACAGAATATATCAAAGACTGGAGTCTGACCACAAAGAAGAATGAATGAAATTGTTTGGCATTGAAATGATAAAGGGCTGTGTCTTTTTTTTTCATTTTTTTTTTGGAAAAGAGAGTTGGGACTCTTTATATTGATGCGTCTCTTCTGTACTTTTATGACCAGGGAATCAACCTTGGGCATATTTTTCAATCAACTCAGCTCTGTTAGCACTGAGCAGGAGGAAAGGACATTAACAGAAAATAGTTTTCCTGACGGTTATATGGTTTAATTTACTTTCCACACCTGTGCACACAGAACAAATAATATCCTTGTGAACAGAACCTTTTTTTTTTTATTATTACAATAGAATAAAAAAAAAGTTCATTTTTATCACCCACATGGGCAAAATACCTTTGCAATGTCAGTGGTCTGCTGTACCTTAGCATTAAATCTGCTTTGATTAACAGAATGAATGGGAATGCAAAACCCCAATGCACGGTAAAACACGATGGCATTTTTTTTGTTCTTAATCAAAAATGAAAAGAAAACAAAAAGGAGCATTCACACCTAAAACAAAAAAAAGAAAAGAAAATAAAACATTCCACCTCACACAAGCCAATAAAAAGCACATTAAGCCACTTCATTGAAACCTCTTTCCTGCCAACTGTTCCAGGCTGATTTTAAGGCTCCATCACTTCCTGTCTGTCTATACTGCCCAACCCTTTCACTACAATGGGTCCCTTTCCAATTAATGGGTCGATAATAGCCAGCATGAGAGGGTTCGTTCTGAGCTGGTCAGTGTCCACAGTGAATGCAGGATAATCTGAGGGAATGTGAGAAAAAGTGGATGCATGTCTGTTATCTTATTGTTTTCATTATTGGTAGCATTATTAAACGCCGTAGCACAGAGTTAAATGCAGTACAAGTATAACTGAATATTTCATGCTTCTTATTTTCCAAATGTGAAACCTACTGAAAATGATCTCGAGTGAAGAAACGCAAACTAAACTGAGCAGAACTAAACTGACCAAAAACTGCAGCATCTGTATATTTGGCCTTTGAGGTTTCAAAATCTGACTTGTTTGTTGGCCTAAAATATGAGCCTTAGATCTTAAAGGCTCGCAGAAGCACTGAACCTATTTAACACGAGATGAATTCAGTAGTTCTGGGTCAATCTACTTTGTGTAGATATGAGCAGAGGTTAGGTTGTTTGGTAGCGTGGATGAAAATTGCAAAAGCATGTTGTTGATTTGTGGTGAATGATGCGTTGTATCTGCTCCATGTAGCAAGGCCACAAAGGTCAGAAAGATACTGAGTACAGTGAGGTTGAGTAAGTGTAAAAAGCTGCACTCTATTCTGTATTCCCATTGAGGCCCCAAGACTGACCGCTCAGACAGCCGGCCGATTGAGACAAATGGGACGAGCATATTGGAGTGCTATTCTATTCTCAGGGCATGTTGGTGCATTTTGTGGCACTCTTCATTTCTATGGGGCTATATTTGTGCATATCTGCCTTTGTGTGTTTGTGTGTGTATTTGATATCTTAGGGAGGGATGGTGAACGAGGACAAATTGCAGATTCTCTTTCACACATCACTGGATTGCTCTCTTTTATTCACAGGAACAAGAGTACATCCCCTCCCTCCACCTATCCTGCTAGGTATGATACATGCATTTGTCCTTTACTGTCTGCCACGAAAACACACACACACACACACACAAACACACATTATTCTCATTCAGTGGATATGCTTGTGGGCACATGCATTTCTTCACGTCACACAGTGTGAGTGGCTCCTAATGAACCCCTTCTCTGTAAGCTAAAAGAAAAACCCTCTATTGTGCCTTGGTACGTATGTGAGTGACAACTGGGAAACTTAAAGTGGATTAGCTAAAGCTAAACAGATAAAACAAAACTAATATAGAGAGAAACTAAAGAAAGAAATCAGCTTTGTGTGGCGGATTCAGCAAATGCATGAAACAAAAACAAGAACGCTAGTGACGTAGCATCTTATTTGGTTCGTGATTCATCACAATTCAGAGATTACTGTAATGTGTGAAGTGCAGACAGAAAGTTACAGGTTTTGTTGTGTTTGACTGGTTGTATTGCACAAACTAATGAGAACTAAAATTCAGCGAGAAGTCAGGAAGGCTGGCAAACAGTCATATCCGGGACAAATTAATGTAAATTCACTAAAATCTGCCTAATATTCTACGAGGAGTAGCGAGTCTTGTGAATTGTGGACAGATGGACAGGCAGCCTCGCCGTCGCATAAGCCCATCAGTCCTTTGGCCGGATGAGCTAGGAACAACTGAACAAGATAAGTAAAAAAGCAAATAATATTAAGACAGTATTTAAAAAGGGGCAGAGAAAAGAGATAACGATTGCTTTGACTGCATTGAGTATCTAGTGGCTGAGGCGAACAAGGGACCAGATCAAATTAACATCCAAATGTCTTCCTGGAGATAACAGACCAATCAATCAATCAGGTAAAATGAGCTTAAGCCATCACAGTCTACTGGCTGCAAAGACTCTTCCGTTACCTTCTAAATAACTTAAAAGGGGTCCAGTCCAGAAGAATTTCACACAAGTAAGGCAGCTACAGCTGAACAACCACAATTAGGTCTTACAAGTCCATATGGGCTGCTCTAGGCCAATGATTCTAGATAATACTTTACAGAACTGCATGACACATTGTTTCAGCAACAAACTGTGCAAAAGGATTTGTAATGTAAAGTAAGGCAAGTGGATTTGAACATGTCATACTTCATCTTTTTGCTGTGTGATACAAAAGGACAGACCTTGCAAGGGTGTCACCTTTTCTGGCTAATCTTTAAGATAGGTTGTTCCGATATAACGTTACTAATTTAAAGGTTCTTTGATGCACTTTTTTTCTTACTTTAAATTTTATTGTATTTTTTATATAAATGTTCTTTACCAAACACAGAGGCAACGACAGAGCCCGTGTGAGTGACACTGTGTGTATAAAGTGCAATGAACAAGGAACCAGAGAGAACAAAAGAGATTTTGTTGCTAAAAGAACCCAAACAAATTGGATCTGTGAGTTAATTTCATATAAAAATTCATATTATACCAATGATGGCAGAGCCTTTTACTATATCAGACTTGGTTATTTCACACTGGAGTTCAGGTTGCAGGCCTGCCACAGACAGATGAAGCAGCGTACGCGACATCAGAGAAGGGTGCGTATCTGCACCATTCTCCTTCCAAAAGGATGTTGTGCGAGTGCTTCGCATTACAATTCTGCCATGAGCTTCCCTCTTTTTCGACAGCATTCTGCGTGCTGCTCTTCCCTCGATGCCACAGAGAGTGGCACTGGAGGAGGAAATAGCTTCACTGCTGAGTAAGGAAGCAATAATGACAGTCCCTCAGCCAGAGGCACCGAGGGGCTTCGTCTCCAGAGTTTGGAGCTTTAAAGCCATTTAGAGCATTATGTCTCAAGAAATGAGGTATCACATTCCAGTCAAAAGTTTGGACACACTCACCCAATGGATGAGTGTGTCCAAACCTTTGACTGGTATGGTATTCTTTTTTTTCCCCTGCAGATACAGTCGTCCACAAAACCATCTTTATCATTATATTCCGAATGATTAATCTTTTATTAATAGTGTTCCTTAAGTTATATAGAGAAGAGTCCCATATTTTTGCCTTTTGCTATATAAAATGTCATACTGGGCTGCTCTACTATATAATCATCATCATAAAATAGTCTTTGAAAGAAGAATTTTTCACATTAAGACAATTTGAGATTTCAAGGTGACATGGCATTCTTTCGACATATGTAGTGCAGGCAATATACGCAGGCTGAAAATATACAGCCACAGTATTTGTGAATGCTTTTCAATATGACTATTACGGGTTTCTCTGAGGGGAAAATGTCTTTAAGTAATTCTTTACGGTATGTTGTACATGGACTTATCTGACTCCACTTCTCTTTTTAAAATGCATGTGGTCTTAGTTAGGCTGTGACTTGGGATAAATGCACTTCAATTATTTTTGATAATTCTTAGTTGTTCCACATAATTTGATTTGGAGAAACAGGTACAGCAAAAGTGCATCCGATGCAATATTTCTTGCAACAAATTATTTTGAAGTCGCTCTACCTTAGAATAACAAGCAAAAAGGGAAAAAAAGCTCTGAAAACGTATCAGCTGGTTGCAATTCTGCCACATGTCAGCGACACTCAAATACTTAAATACAACCTCTAGCACAATTCTAAGGTGCCCGGGTGAGCTGTGCTGTTGACAAAAGTTCAAAGCAGTAGTTAAACTGGTGTCTCCCAAGTGCGAGCAAGTGCAGCTGAATAAGTGACACAAGGTGCAGCTAAAATCAAGCATGCACGCTCAGCAACCTCTGTATAAAGCAGAGAAAAGACTAAAAAAAGGTTTCTTTATGCTGCACTGTAACCCCTGTGAATCGTCAGTAAGGGGCATTCATCCCTAGCCTCTGGTTGTTCATCTTAAAACCATACTTCACATACAGCAACCCCTGAATTCAGACAGTTTTGACGTAAATATTATTGCCTTTTCATTTCATTTTAGAGTTATAGTGATTATGCATACACATGAAAAGAAACCTTTTTCTTTTCCTACAAAACAAAAAAAAAAATCATGCAAGTGTGAATGCTGTGCGGGGTTACAGCGCTCATCTTTGGAATGTACTGAGATGCAGGATAGATATTTTGCTCCCAAGGAGTCATTTGATTTACTGTCATTTTTTAAAAGTGGTCTTGAACAATAGTTCTCCGGGCTTTCTGAAGCTCTTTCAAAGTTTTTTCTTTACACATTGGCTGCTTTTTCGTTCCATTTTCAGTCCATTTGTTTAAGCCACTTAACACTGACCTGTGAATCATGCAAACATAAAAAAGGCACTTAACTCAAGGAATGAACAAGTGTTGTGTCTCCACATAGCAGATAACTTAGCAAAGAACCAATTGTAAATTCTATCTTTAGGCACTTCAAGCTTGTTGCAAAAACATATAATTTGTACCAATTTCTTGAACTGAATCTACAAAAATGCCAATGATAACTGAGTTTGACAGGCACAAACTAATATTCTAGCACCAACAAGTTGATTCCCACTAGCTGAAAAACCTGGCATATTCAGCATGATGTGCAAGGTATCTTTAAAAAAAATCTGAGGATACTGGACAGGTGGAGGACAAATAGAAGTGGCAGGTGTAAAAATGTCTGAACAGCACATGAACAGTATCTGGAAGTTTTGTCCTTAAGAAATAGTGAAAAATCCAGCAAGGATCTGACAAAGGCCCAGAGAAAGAGATCCATCTGGCCCTTTAGTTGATCCATCTACTGTTTATCAAAGCCTCATCAGAAGCGGTCTCATTGGACGGGTGAGAACTGTTCCCGAAGACCACTTAAAGAAATTACAAGAAAGTTGCCAAAAAGAGTTCAGGCTGTGTTGAAGAATAAAGATGATCACAACAAATATTGACTTTGAAGCTTGTTAGAATTGTAGAAACTGTGTTTTTTTCCCTTATATAATGTATTTCCATGTATATTTGCACGTCTGAATAAATCACTGCACCTATTGCCCATTTTCCTTGTAAAATATAAAGAAATGAGGGGTGACTCAAGAATTTTGCACAGTACTCTTTGTTTATGCCCTGAAATCGGTGCTAGCACAATGAAAGCACATCAGTAGAGCTTATATCAAAATATATTGATTACTTGTCCCATCTATGAATATACTATGAATCTAATAAACTCAGGCTGAATAAACTTTGCCACCGTGTTAAAGGTGCCACTGCACTGAAATACTGTGATTGGATTTTTGCTTTTTGGAAAATGGTTGGTTTTATTATATAGCTGGTGACTCAGGCAGCTCTAATCCAACTCAATAGTCTCATCTTGTTAATCACGGTTTGCTACAATTCATTACAAATGCATTTCTTTATTATTTTTTTATTTTCATATTTATTGTTCATATTAATTTGGTGGGAGTGGGGCCTTTTCTTCATTAAATAGGACTAAGTAGCACTTGGGAAGCTTTTATATATAGCTGCATAAACAGCATGACCTCTCACTTGAATATTCATTGCTTGCCAGCAAAGACACAATATTCATGATTTGTGTGCAACCACTCTCATTGATTGTCTGTTATTTTTGGTTGACCATACAGCACCATTAGAGAAACTATTAGCAGTCCAACAGAGCGCTGAGTTGTACAACTGGCAAAAGTTTTTTTTTTAGTTATTTTTTTTTTTTTAATTCTTAGTCTTACGGAACACTTCACTGAAAAGAAATCAGAAAACAGAAAGGAAATAGATGAATTGTTATTCTAACCACACAGTATAAAAGACTATAATCAACAATAGGTGAAAAGCAAACTAGAAAGACAGCCTGTGCGATTACTGATGATATATCATTCCATTTGAAGAAGAGCTTCAGCAAGTACATAATATATATAATTTTCTCTTGTGTCTACAAATGACTACTTTGGTAGCATTTCTAAGGTAGTATCTTTATGTACAACTGGGATAGCTACATCTGCCTTTAAGAATAAGAGCTATGAAAGAGTCTATCAGTTCTAAGAGCTGCTTTTGTAAAGCACATTCATCTATTTGTAATCTGTTTGTCGTTTAATTTTCAAGACTAAATTACTTTTAAAGAGCATGAAAAGAACACCCTGAGTCTCAGACATGGTCAACAAAGCATTGTTCAAATCGTATTCTTTAGCCTGTCATTATCAGCTTGAGAATCAACTCACACACAATAATAAAATGCAAACCTCTGGAGCGCGTGCGTATCCTTGAACTTGTTTCTCTCACTCTCGCTGACACACAAACTTCATGCGCATACTCTTACAAGTACTGGAGATCTTACAACCCAGCCTATTTTACGATGCATGAAAAATCAAACGATGGGGTACACTACATTCTGTATAAACAAAATGCCTCAGAAGGCTTGTCTTAATATGCAGTAATACAGGACAATCTGTTTACCACAAGTTTTATATATATATATATATATATATATATATATATCAGTTTTTAACTTTTTTGTATGTAATTTTTTTATTTATTG
>VUQK01021394.1:47691-70404 GCA_015106715.1 Bujurquina vittata | reverse complement strand
TAAAATTAAACCCTTAGGGCCTAAAAAAAGCTGTTTAAACTGTAACTTTTTTAAAATTAAAGGTAAACCATAATTTCAAAATGAACAGCAAAAAAAAAAAAAAAAAGAATGAGATAATACCCTTTCAGCTTCATTTGTTTGCTTTTACATGCAGCCTGTTGTCTTCTTATTCACCTACTTTCTTAATACTTTATTTTCCAAAGGTAAATGCTTCAAATGAAACAAGCAATGCACAAGTTATCATTTGTAAATTATGGCCATACTGAAAAGGAGGGCGTGCTTATGACACAAGCGCTTCGAGTGGGGCACTGATCATTGATAGTATATGAGAAGTTTATTTTAGATACCAAAGCTGTGCTTTGTTTAACTCACATTCAACAACTACATCAGGAGGAGAGCCGGAAAGCCTCGACAGATACCACTGATCCATTCAGCAAGATGGACAATACGGCTTTAACACAGTTTTGTAAGGGCTGGGACACGGGAAACACTGTTTCTGCTTGTTTACCTTGCAAGCTGTCTTCTCCTCCAGCCCTGCTGTTTTCACAAAAGAGCAGCTCCCTGACCTGCAGTATCATCAAGCCTGAAGAAAAGCAGTGATTTATGCAAACACGTGCACAGACAAAATTTAGTCTTTTCTAAATGTTGATTTCTAATTTATCATTGAATGTGCTGTGGGTAACGAAATGCTTCCTTTGCTGCGGTTCAGCACGACCTGAATCTGTTCTTGTGCCTGTTTTTCTGTTTGTTTTAATGTGCTTGTCGTCCAAATGTTCACTGTTTGCACATGTCAAGAATTATTTCCTGATCAATACTCATAACAGAGTCTGCCTCATTGGTAAAACAATTTTTTTGTTTGTTTGTTTGTAATGTAGGAGGCCTTCACAGAAGAAAAAGCCCTATTAGAGGAAAGTCAAGTTCAACAAAAGAGGTAATCTTGAGCAATGAATGGGGCCTGTCTTGACACAGAAAAAACTTGTGGTTAAAGAAATGATGTGTGGAAGAAATGATTCTCATTGCGTATTTTTTTGCATGCTCTTGAAGATCTTGCTTGCTCAAATGCCATGCCTGTAGAGGCCACCATACAAAAATGCTAAAGATAAGACTGCCAGACACAGGCATCATATACCGCTCATATTAACATGGCCAAAGTTTCTAATATCGGCATATATGCAAGTATCTAGATTACTAACCCAAATTAACATGTTTTTAACAGATTACATTTACATTTATTTTGTTTATGTCATATGTAACTAGTTGCTCCAAGCATACCCATGTATACACTTACAGAATGAGTTTTATTCACTTCAAAGTAACACGGAGTCATCACTGCTATTGATACAACCACTCACAGCTTCCCACCTTGGAAAGCTGTGGTTTTGCTTATTAATATTACTAAAGATTAATTAAAGCAACAATCATGTGTTTATTAGACAGCATAAAGGGCTTACTGATGTGACAGAGAAGCCCCATGAGAAAGAATTCACAGGCAAAAGCTTTTCATCAACACTTATTAGTGGGACTGTCTTCTTCTTCTTCTTCTTCTTCTTTTTTCTGGAATGCTGACAATTTAAAACCGCTCGCTCTAATAAACATTAATTCCTGCATGTTTATTTCACAGAATTAATGGATGCACAGCAAAGATAAATCACAATCACAATAAAGATAGTAATATTCAGATGATAGGGATTCACATGTTTGCACTAATGGTACATCTGGCAAATAACACATCAGATTGTCTTAAGAAAGTGAGACTGCTGGACTGCCGGAAGAGCTTTAATTATAAAGAGGCCCAAATTGATATTGAGCACAGATCAAACAAATCGGACCGTATTTTCAGCCTATTTGCTTTGTTCCTCATTAATTTATCATACTTAATAAATAAAATATATACACATTTATGTTCTGCTGTTATGCCATAGGGTCTTTAAAGGGGCTAAAGATGTTTTGTTTGTTTTGTTTTTTTCCCAACAGTCCAGTGGCGAGTTTGAGTGAGTTCAAGAAATATTCATACTCCAAGAGTACCAAATAATTATTTCTGGCACTCCTAAGGTTGGTGACATAACTGTTGATATTTGGTATATCTCAACAAGAATAAAGGGTTCTGATGGAGAACACATTAGTCCTTCAACTCCCTGTGATTCCCCACTAGGAAATAATAATGCACACCTGTTTTTAGTACTAATGAATAAGCAGATTACAGCACAAACACAGCTACAAAAAGCTGCAATTTGTATCGCTGGACTGATACACCGTACTGAAACAATAAAGTAGAATTCATGATGTGCTATATAAATAATTCTGCCAGTGTCAAAGAACTTGTCAGCACAACTTCATATATTTAATGCACCGTCTTAGCCTTTTATCTCAGTCTAAGATCCTAATAACACTAATTTAGGACAGTATTGATTCATGATATTGTTGCTTGCAGGGAGGTGTATTTTTCTAGTGACACTGAATAATGTCTATACTGTTCAAGAGTATGTCCAGACTTGTTCCTCTGTTTCATCCACTTAGTCTAATTCATACTGTAAAGGACAGAAATAAGAACATGGACTACTTTACATCAAAATAGGTCAAAGTGATTTTCTACAGCAGAGATAGAATCATGTGGGTCACTGCATTATTTCTGGAAATTCAGAAAGAACAAGTGTTGTAGGATTGTTCAAAATTACCAACCAATTTTATATAGGTGACCCAGTAGAGTGTCTATATTTGTCTTGCATAAGGTTTACTGTATGTGCACGAGGAGAGGATTTGTCTCCTCTCTCCCTCTGTTTCACATTTCATTTCACTGTATCTCCACTCGATCACCTTTGTTCTCTCTCACTGTACACGCCTGCCAGTACGTGTAGCTGCTCATGCCTGTCAAAGCTGAACTGCTGCATTACCACTATAGCTTTTCATTAAAAACAAAACAAACAAAATAATCCGCATGGCTCACACTTTGCTTTAATGGCTCAAGGTTGCGTGGTGGCCAGGCCGTTTCAGGTACAGTGATGGCTAATTGTGCCCGATATCTACTGACTGATCTCAGAATTACCCCCGAAATATCTTAATTGTGCTATTTTGCTCAACACCACTTCTGGGTAGTGCTGTCATTTTGATTTTAACACATTGGGGATTTGTAGGCAGGATTTGAGATTTCCTCTTTGGTGTTTGGCTTGACTTGGACTCAACTGGGCCAGCTCAATTTGTCTTGTCTAAGGCGATTTTGACTCTAGGGATGTTCACAGTATCACCCTCTGTAGCTAAGAATGTCTGTCTCTTCCTTTTTATTTCTCATTCTCAGCTGCTACTTTTTTCTTTCTGTCTGTGCACTATACCGACCACTCCTACCTTGCCTTCCCTTCTGCGACCTCTGTCTCAGTCACCCTGTAGTGAACAGGTGTATCTGTCTCTCTCCTGATGAGTTTATTACTCTGAAGTGTCTCCATAGTCCCCGTGGACCCCCTGCCTCCTAATACGCTTATCCCTCACAGCTTATGTCAGCCAGAGTGGGTGGTCTGATAATGCTCCACTTGATCAAGCCATCCACATCAGGGTCCATCTGGTCCACAGTCACTTCGGTCAGCTTGCATGTCAGTGACTTGACACACAGACAAACACCCATATAGAGTAACCTCCCCCTCAACCATTAAAGGTGATGGGGTGACACTGCAGTGTGGAGTCGGTGATAAGCTTTGCAGACCTTGGAAATGTTTCTAGACATTTTTTTTTGTCAGTGAACTTGTATGGAGATTAATGCAGAGTGACTCAGCTTGGTTCCTTCAACACATCAAGCTGCCTTGCTCTCTAGAGGAATCAAAAGGAAGTTCATTACATATGCAGCAGCTGAAAGAATAAATTCTCAAATCACTCTGAAAAGGTATTCACCATTTCAACTATTTAAAGCTTTGATACGTATCGTCTAGAAGCTACAAATGACTTTTGTTTTGTTTTTGCTGTTTGATTCAATTTGTTTTTGGCAGATCGGCGCGGCAGTTTTACCCATTTGAAATTTAACCTGGAGTTTTAGGTGATGTGGGACAGCAGCAAAAACAGGAAACCTAATGTGTCCCATTTCAAATGCAAAAGGCAGGCGTGTTTGGCAAACATCTGAGAGACCCACCAAATCAGCAGCATTATCATTCAGTTCAGTTTTTTAATAGATGATTTATTATTATATTTTCTGGCTCATAGTTGCTAAAAGTTCCTGCACTGGCTACTTGGGGTGGGCTCCAAATGAGAGTCAGTCCATAGAGTCCCATGTTTACTGCAGAAGAACTGCTTACAGCCTGGTGCAATTTTTTTTTGTACTTTTCATGACAAGTGAACAGGTAGTGATTAAAAAAAAAACTTGCCCCCTTGAACTGCATTAAGGCTTAAAGTTTCCATTAATAGGAGCGTGGCCATACTGATTGACAGGTAAATGCTGACACAGGGAGCTGTAGCTGCTGCCTGTCTGCAAGGCTTCACCTCTGCTAAGTCAAGTCGCTGAATGTGACTTCTAGACTGTGTTTGTGGTATTGGTGCCTTTCCAAGTATTTTTAATGCTAACATCTGACAATATTCAAAAAGTCTGTGCTCCAGTTTTGGTGAGTGAAACTTATTTAGGTATCTGTGTCTGTGCGCTGCAACCATAAAGGCTATGGATGCTCCTTGTTCACTCTGGGATCTATGCTCTCATCAAACAAATCTTATAATACTAGAATGAGTACTTCAATAAGGAACCTCACAAACCAACGGGGGGTGTTCTCCATGTTTTATATCCATCCTGTTGCTAACAAATGTTGGAATGCTCCATGCACAGAGGAACTGCAGAGTTCCTCTAACTCCTTTAAGGCTCATCGTGATGTGGCTTCACTGGCAGAGTAAAATGTTCTACATGTGCAGTACCAGACATTTACACAACGGCATCTTTTTTACATTCATGATCTCACTATCCACTCGTTCTTATTCATAACACAATATATATAAACAACAGCAAGCTAACGCCTGTACTGAGTAATCCACTGTGGCTCTGTGCTATGATCCTGGACAGTAAAGGCAAAGCAGTTGGTAATTTTTATTTTATTTTTTTGCTTTGTGTTGAACAAGACACGATTCCAGCCCCCACCCACCTTGTCTCCCTTCCTACCTCTCACTTCTGTATTTTTTTTTCTCTGTCTTCTACTTGCAAACGCCTGCCCCTCCACCTTCCCACCAGGAGATATCAAAGGGGCTGAAAGCAAAACAAAGATTTCTGCCCATCCCTGATGGAACAGTGCGGTGCGTGAGCTTAGATGTGCATCACGCTCAAGTTAAAGTGCACCACCTGATTCCCTCTGAACTGCTGCAAGTCTTTGTAGACTCTCAAGGCCTTGAAGTATGCATATGGGCTGTGTTCATCATCAGGAACTGCAAACAACAGCAGGAGACAATCTTTTGACTTTATAAAGAGCCTACAGGTGCTACTTAAATATAATGTTTCACATGCAAAAAGGCATCAGCTGTGGTGCTTACATTCAGTGCATTCCCCACAAGCATCTGAGTTATTTACTGAACCAAAGATGCCTGCACTTCCCTAAGATGGATGGACTGAGTAACCATAGCTTATTTACAAAGATTCAATCTATGCTGTTTGCATTATCCAGTCCCAGTGTTTTCAACATCCACTCAGTCCTCATCAGTTGAAAAATAAAGCACTCTATACTTTGCACCTTTACTTTGATATCTGGTTGTCTATGGCAACCACGCACTCCCTTTTTCTCCTTTTGCGGATGCAGAAGATGCACACAGCTTATACGGCCCTTCAAGTCTTTTCTCTCCTTCTTTCACTATATTCACAAAGACATTTTAAATTATTCTTTTTCATTTGCATCTTTAACATTAATGGCCCAAGTGTTAGAAATAGAACATCCATCTGCTGAGATGAGCAGAGTGGCAAACACATTAACACCATCTAGTGGTAAGCCTAGACGAGCCTTTCTGAGCCTTTTCTGTCCCACTGCATGAATACACGAGCACTACACCGCATCACCGACAGCCACTTTATTGGGAGCACCTTTGATAACACAGCCACATGCAAGAATTTGCCTTTGGTCAAAATATTAGGCACACAATCACCCCACACACCACCCAGTATGACCTCGATAAAATATAAAGCAGATTTAAGACTTAGAATCATCCATCAATCAAAAAAGGCATGACAAGACTGGCAAGTTTTATTTTTCTTTACATTTCACATGTTATGAACAAAGTCATCAGTGAGTGAATATTATTATGAGTTGCACACCATAACGTATATCAGCCGACATTAAGTAGGATCTCAGAAAATGAATTAAATTGTCTATCCTGGTTCACTATCATCATGCCTTGCAGATAAGTGTTGTGATTATGAAAAAAAAACTAGGGCTAATTAGCCAGATAATAAAGAATTCTGAATGTCAAGTAAATTATGAATTCACTTCCAGTGTGTTCAGGCATTTGTCTTCAAATGTGTCCTTTTTAAATCCCCCCTTACCTGTTAGAAATTGCCAGTGCTCTATGTTTATATAATAGATGAACCCATTTGCCAGGGTATTTAGAGACTGCTAATAAGCCTTCCTTCTGAAAGTCACGAACCCGTCTCCAGACCATCAAAGACATCAATGCACATAACCAGCTTTTCTGCGTACATGCCACGGTACTCTCCCTCTGTGATTTGGAGGGATTTTCTGGTTTGTGTTGCTCATGATGATGAGGATGTTTGTTTCCATGTTTAAAATGGGAGACTAATTCCATTCAGAAGGTCCAAGCTATAATTTGGTTGTGTATCTGTGAGGGCAGCATTGGCAGCAGAAGGCTGAACTTCAGCAGGCTAAATATTGAATCTGTCTGGGATTGTGTAAAACCAGCGTCTCAGTCCCGTTTCTGTTAGATTATTAGACCATTTAATGTTAAATCCAAATGTTAAAAATTCTACATTGTAAGAACAAGTTGTCATTTGAAGAGCGATAATTATTTGTTAGTCAAATATTATGGAATTATATGGTACAGGGAGAGCTGAATACTTGTAAGGTTTTTGCATTATAATTGCCTGCACAATATTTAAAACTCTGATTGCCAATAACTGTGAAGGTTCCAGCTCTGTGTTGGTGATCACTGCTTTTTTAAAAGAATATTTTTACTCTGAATATTTCGCAGCTTTTGAAAAAAAATATACTGTTGGCTTAAATCAATAGTCTTTTTTTTTTGTTTTCTTTAAAAATTAATCAAATAGTATTGGAAATACTGTTGCTAAACCTTTTTGACAAACAAAAGTGGCTGCAAAAACAGCTGGATTTCAGAAAAAGAGAGACTGTATGAAAGATTGACCATGTAATGAAATATTCAAGAAGAATGACAAAACAGCACAAACAAGTGGTCTGTTATGGTCCCTGGGTGTTGGACCCAGAGGTTTGAGTTTTATAGCTTTCTTGTTACAGTGTTTCCTGTTTTGTTGCTTTATATTCATATCTCTAAGTTTTGGTTTCCTATCGCATTCTGTTCATGGTTTCAGTTTGTATTTTATTCCCATGTCCCCATTTATCCCTCCCTCCTTTTGTCTTTTGTACTTTAATGTCAAATTATTTGTGATCCCCTGATTTTGTTGACTCTCTGGTTTATTTTGTTAATGGTTATAGGTTAGTTAGTTCCTTTTTGTGTTCCCCTTCTGTTCTTTGAGTCCTGTCTCCATCATTGCGTCAAGTGTGTTTGAGTCTTTGTCTCTGGAGTAAGCTGTTTCTTGTTTTATTTTGGTGGTCTTGGTCTCTTGTGCTTTGTATTCAATTTGGCTTCCCTTGTCTTGTTATTCCTGATTTGCTCCTGCTGTGTTTCCCACCTGTTTTTGCCTGGCCTCATTACCTTGTGCATTTACACTGATCAAGCATAACATTCTGACCACTGACTGGTGAAGTGGATAACACTGATTATCTCGTCATCATGATACCCGTTAGTGGGTTGGATATATTGTAAAGCATTTTTTCCTCAAAGTTGATGTGCTAGAAGCATAAAATATTGGCAAGCATAAGGATTTGAGTGAGTTGAAAAGCGCCAAGGGTCAAAGCATATCCAAAGTGGTCCAAGGAAGGAGCAGTGGTGAACCCAGGCTCATTGATACACGTGGAAAGCACAGGCTGGTCCATGTGGTCTGATCCAACAGGTGAGCTACTGTAGCGAAAATTGCCAAAAAAGTTATTGACAGTTCTAATAGAAAGGTGTCAGAATACACAGTACATTGCACCACAGAGCAGTGAAAGAAGGTGGTCTGATTTGAATAACATTTTTTTTAATTATGTGGCTGGCCAGGTGCAAGTGATGGATGCACTTGCAGTGCGTATTATTTTTTAGCAGGATAATACGCTCTTCCGCAAAGAGCGTATTATCCTGCAAAAATGGTTCAGGAATGGTTTGAGGAGGGCAACAACAAGTTTGAAGTGTTAACCTGGCCTCCAAATTCCCCAGATTTCAGTCTAATCGAGCATCTGTGGGATGTCCCGGAAATGATTTCTGCTTGATTCCCAGTGTTTGCATTCCTGGTTCCAGTCCTGCCATTATTTTGTATTTTTGTGTTTTTGGAAAACTTTAACATCAAAAGCTGTTTTTGAGTTCACTGTCCTGGATATTGGGTCCATATCCTGCCTGTCATGCAGCCATATATGACAATAACTAACGTTTATGGA
This sequence comes from Bujurquina vittata, assembly GCA_015106715.1. Taxonomy (NCBI): domain Eukaryota; kingdom Metazoa; phylum Chordata; class Actinopteri; order Cichliformes; family Cichlidae; genus Bujurquina; species Bujurquina vittata. The sequence continues at coordinate 61,741 of VUQK01021394.1, read as the reverse complement.
TGATGAACTGAATACTTTTTCTATGTCCTTTTCTGTTCACTCTTTTAGTCTACAGTTTTTTTCATCTCTAGTCCTCCAAGACCTGTGATGTGGGCCACGCTAGAAGCATGAGTAAACATAGCAATTTAAGGACACTGCATGTGATTGTAGTCTTCTGCTAGTACAAAAGGAAGAAGGAGGCATGAAATCACAGCGTGATATTTTTTGGGGTCTTATTATGGACACATGGAGAGAGCAGGAGATAAAAGGCAAAGAGCGAAAGCAGGAAAACATGTAGACTAAGAAAGTGAATTTCTGAATTATTGGAGACATGGGTAGATTATTTGTTGGAAATACAATACAAGAAATTAATTTACTGGAAGATGGCAAACCTGGGGGGGGGGGGGTAAGTTCACAGACATTTTTCATTATCACTACAAAATGCACTATTTTAAATACATTTTTTAGCCAACACACTGACATAGACTATGCCAAAGTAGTAAATTTTTGCCTATACTTACATAATGAATTAGGGCGGATGCTTTGGATAAGAGGAATCCCCATGAATTTGAATGACACCTAAATATTAAACACCAAACTGCATAGTTCTTCATCTGTTTCTTAACTTGAAGAGATACTATAATGTGCCACTGTGTGGCTTTGCTCTGAACTTTCATAGCCAGCTTAAAGAAAGACCTGATGTCAACATGCTGCACTCTAGCACTCTCCATGGTGCTGATCTTGCTTACAGGCCACCCTTGCTGTGCTCTCTCTCCTTTGCCCAAGCCAGTGTGAAGGCTGCAGTCAGCGGGAGGTTCCAGCCAATAACTTATCATGTCTAATCACTGCCTTTACTTGTTGCCAGACTGTTAGTGTTTCCTGTTTGCTGAGTCTTTAATTCACTTTTCACATCTTGCTCTGCCAGAAATGACCCATCTCAATTCTACTCTTTTCAGCACAACCTTATTAGTTTTTGTGGTTTTAGTTTGTCAGGATTCGGGTATTCAGTCACCTGTCTTGTGTCTATAGTAGGTAACTAGTCGCTTTCTCTTCTTTGCTAATGTATCACGTACTTTAAATTACATGCATTTACACTTTTTACTGAGAAACCATATCTCTTGTAAAAATTATTTTTTTCTAACAATAACTAAAGACATAAGTGATCTCCTTATTAGAGCCTCCCACATGCTCATAAGAGATGGCCAGAGTAGATCAATCAACAGAATTACTGTAAATATGAGAGACAGTAGCTCGATGTGATTGTTTTTGTTTTTAACCACTATTTGCCAGATTATATCTTAACCTTGTATTTAATTTCCTTAACTCAGACAATTGTTGGCTTCTTCTTAATGACAGAGGTTGTGGATATAAAAATGCTTTATTAGTAATTTTGAACGGCATAGAAAAAGTGTCTTTAACTCACTGAGCACTACACAACATGGTGTATTTTTGTTATATTTTCAGTTGCTTAATATATTAATATAGTTTAAAAAATTACATGTAATTATCAGACGGTGGGTGTCCCTTTCTCTTATGTACCTAATTTGTCACCGTAAGCACTTCCATGACTCAGTGTTTTCATGTGATTTTTTTCTGTTAGTAAATTGTCTTTTAGAAATGAAACACAAGCAGTATGTTTATTTAACCTCAATGGCACATGATATGCTTTTTGGTAAGACTGAATGTGACCAATTACCACCTAAAATGTTACAGTATCACTTTACCACCTAAACATTTAGAAGCATTTATTGTATTATCAGCTGACTGATTTTAACAAGTGACGACTTCACCTGCACCCCTTCACCTCTGCGTCCTTGGACAGTATGACTCTTTTGACAGCACAGACTGGTTCAGCTACATGAGAAGAATGGAGGTGCTTGTTTTCCTGTTTTGGCTGTGCTTTCATTGTCCAGGGAGGTTTTGCATTCAATGGCAGACTGAATTACGTACAATAGCTCTATAGACACTACATTGTGCAGTGAATACTTACGTAATAGTGATTAGTTTTAAGCTAAAAAAAACCACTTACACAATGCAAATTTAATCAAGTGTTATTTATTGCACCTCCACTCGCTTTCATTCCTTTCTTTGATGTGCAAAAATCAAACCTTTGTTTCTTTTTAGTTTTTCTTTTTATCTGTAGAAACAATATTGATCTGTCTATTATGAGACAGCTTATGTTTCAATTATTACATTACAGATATATAGATACTGTTTCATGGGGATTATGCTTGTTTTCTTTTCTCATTTCATTATAGTAAACTACTTAAAGTATAGGAAACCATTGTTTGCATAGCTCTTTCTCTCTCTTTATCACTTTAATAATATTTGCTATAATAATATGCATAGACTATGTCCAGTGTTTTAGATGTAAACTGAAACAGTAAACCACGACATCCAGAGAACAATTTAAATTTCCAAGCACTTTAAAAAACAAATAACTGGAAACAAATCAAACGCAAAAACATTATATTGGTAACAGACAGAATTTGCAGTCAGTGATATAGAAAATTATCTGGTTCTTCTCAAACTCAAAGTGCAAGAATGTTTTTTTACAAAAGTTTTAATGGCAATGACATAAAATGAGATTAAACCAGAAAATTTAAAATCAGAGAACACATTCTCACTTCTTTCACATTTCTTTTATACTAATTTTTTTGTGAGGAGTTTTTATGAGTCATCATCATTGATTTAAAAAACAAAACAAAAAAAATCCTAAAATGTTTTATTTTTTTAATATTGATCTTTCTCTCTTATTTTGATGGTCTGCCAGACAGTTTCTTAGCAACCGAAAACACATTATCCCTCGACAGCATCATCCTTTACACTCCCGACCCAGTCCTCAAAAATACATGTGCATTCACCCCTTCAGCATCTGTTTCCCCAGGTCTTGTGCAAAAAAGGCAGAAAATGAGTCTCCTCTTTGATGCAGACGCATAATGCAAATAGCTCCCTGAATAGAGTACACCGCAGTGCTAATAAAGAACAGAAGCCAAAGAGGTGAGCGCGTGTGACCTTTGACTTTTCAATCCTCCTTTGTCTTTCTTTATATTGCCACCTACAATCGCTAGTCCTTCTCATTAAAGGCAGCTTCCCATTACAATGAATCAATCCTTCAGAATCTCTGTCTACAAAGCTCATGTTATTTTAGTCCTGTGCTCCTTTTATTAAGTCTTCTGTTTAAAATTAAAATTTCTAACTTTTAACTAAGAATCCTAAAAAAAGTAGAAACTGAGGTTTAAAAAAACAAAAACAAAGTGCAGGAGGCAGTGCAGGCACGCCAATCACACCCACATATTTGGTCATGTATAAAACTACAGCCTTTTTGGGACATTATTTCTCCAAATATTGAGTACATTATGGGCTACAGCATTACCAAGGACCCTAGGATTTTCCTGCTTGGTCTCTTATCTGGAGCTGCAATTTGTCTGCTAAATACAGCACCAGGTGTAATGTATTCAAAAAACTGGCTGTAAAAAGCATCTAAGGTGCACTTTTTTGTGGAAAAGTTTCCTGGTGGTTTAATGAGAGGTACCATAAATGCTAATGAATACAAATTCAGGGGTGCTCTGCACAGATGGTCGTTCTTCTTATGATAGTACATGCATAAACAAAGTGACCGAGTTAAACCAAAATACTTCACCTATGTAATCTGAAATCCGAGTATTTCAGAAACTGCTGATTTACTGAGATTTTTACCACTCAACCCTCTCTAGGGTTTGTGGGAAACAAATGTCAGAGGTCAGAAGAGCATAATCAGACTGCTTTGAGCTCATGGGAAGGCAAAAGAGCATCCCTGGATGCACAGCATGTCAAACCTTGAAGCTGACGGCTACGGCAGCAGGAGGCCACACCTGGTGCAACTCCTGTCAGGTAAGAACAGGAAACTGAGGCTAGAAGTCACACAGGCTCACCAAAACTGGACAATATCAAATTTTTAAAAATGTCGCCTTTTCTGATGAGTCTCGATTTCTGCTGCAACATTCAGATGGTAGAGTGAGAATATTTATGAACAGCTTAACAGCATGGGTCCATCCTATCTTGTATCAATGGTTCAGGTAAGTATATTTTGGTAGCTTTTTCGAGTCTTTGGTGTTTCCTTTTGCATTTCTGTGTTTTGACATCTGAACTTTCACAAGAATTTGTGATGAAAGCTCAGAAGCACACAAAGCTTTCAAAAAGGGTGGAAACCTGTATGTGGCTGAAATATTAGATTTTAACTTCAGTAGTACGAAAGTATAACATTTAAGCCTTACTTAAAGAATAAAACCTGCAGTCTGACACTTGTCAGTGTTTGGAGATTAGCTATATCTGTACAGCTGACTTTTTATTTATTTATACATATATAAATGTTGTTTATATATTCTCTTTCACAATTCTTGGGCCCACAAGTGAATAAAATGGAACACACAAGCACCTACTCTTTAATCCCAGTCCATACTTGACAGGTTCAATACAAGTGCAAACTCAGTACACCAATCTAAACTGAGTGGGTATATATGACTAGGATGAAAACAAGAGAGCAGGGTAAATGGTGACCTCACTTGATTTATAGCTTCTCTTCTGGCACTGAAAGGCCAGGTGTTTGGACTGCTGTAATCCTTGTCTTTCTGTCAAAGCAGAGGCACAAAAGATGCCTCTTTGCCCACCTAGGCCCTTATTGGATTACCTGTGCTTTTAAACAGAATTACTGCCGTTGTCAGGTTTATTTTGCCCATGCTGGGTTGTGATTCATTGTCTTGTACTTGTGGTAACTTTGGTTTTTAATCCTTTGTCTTACCAATAACTGAACTGATGTCGGCTTGCCATCTTTTCAGCGTGTAGGTTGACATATGAAATACTCATACACTCAGAGAGCTTCAGAGAATAGAATAAAATCAATAAAGGACTTATTGAGAATTTCAGTATAGGTTATCCATGACTGTGACAATATTGCCTTTGCTGTTGTTTGAGCAGGCTGTTTGAATATTGTTATGGGGAAATAAGTTGAACTACTTTTTTTTCCCTCGTATGGAATTGGAGCCTTAATAGAGACTGAAGTCTTTATTCAAGGTTTATTTTTTCCACATTGTGGACTGACAGAACAACACACCCAAAATGTGGTTCAAGTGCACTACAATGGGCCTCTAAACCCATTCTGCAGTGTTGCAGAGATATCTTAAATGCACATTAGAGGAACACTATTCAGCCTAGACTATTTTTGTTTTCAAAGTGCTGTGTTACACACAGTGATGCATAATGCAGAGCGCATCATCACCATCATTCTTGTATAATACTCATATTGACGTAGTGATTCCTCCACTAAATGTTTAAAGGTCATAGATTAAGCCTCACTTGCATAACGTTTCTCTCACTTTCTTTGCTACACATCTTAAACCGTGTTTAAAGTTCTTGACACATTTCCAAAAACAGCTCAAACACGCAGCAAAACACAATCGCAAGTTTTCTCAGATGCTCAGTTCATGAAAGGTAGTTTACATGCAAAATCCTTTAAAGGCGTTTGTTCCTTGTGACCACCACAAATGTTATAGGATATTTAGGCCATGGACTGAGCACAACTGTCTACAGTTTGATCAAATGGTTCCTATGTTCACATGTTAGATTACTGTTATCAGTTCATTTATTCATCTTTTTTTTTCATTGTGTAAGTCATCATATGCAGATTAATCCCTGTGGGCTGTAAACGGTGTGAGCCATAGATGTTAGTATTGTAAAACATGCTTATTGAACTTAAGTGCAACAGAGTTCTAACAATTTGGAACGTGGAGCAGTCTGCTGAGGTGAACATTTTATGGGGCCAAAAGCCTGCCCACGCACGAGGGAGAGGAGTAAGTGTGGCAGTGCAGCAAGGGAAAGATGAAAGAAATGAGCAAGAATCAAAGTAGAATTTAAAACTTGAAAGTATTCATTGATACACAATATTAGTAATTGTGGTTTGGTTACAGGAAACAGTGTCAGAGAAAACATGTAGGACAAGACATTTGGAAAATTATAAGATGAGGAATGCACTTCTGGAGTCCACGCTTTCTGTCAAAACACAAAAACATTTTGACCACTTTAGCTTACACAGTGTCAGAGGAATTTGTTGTTTTGGTAGCAATGGCATTCACTGATGCAAAAACATCATTTTGGCAAATGGACTTAAAATTTAAGGCTTTACAGCCTTTTTTTCAGAGTATTTGTAGTGCTTTGCTGCATGAATGAACTGTTTGGGGAAATGCATCTTCAGAACTTCAAAAATGTTCCTACAAATGTGCCAAAGCAACTGAGAAAAACTGTCTTCACTGTGATACTCAAAAGCATTTAGTTATCATCAGTAAATAAATCTGCCAAGGCAGTTTAGAAAAAACTGCAAGGGATGTAACCCCAAAAGGCTGGAACTTACCTTAAACCTTTAATTTATGCGCTGAAATCTAAAACTCCAAAAATGTCTAATATATGTATAATGCAGAGGTGTGTGTTGGGCCACGCCAGTGGTCTTTGGTCCTTTCTGCTTTTGGTGACCGATTGCACTTTGCATAGTTGTAGCAGTAGTAATAACAAGCTGACTCCACGGGTCTGGTGGGAGGCAACGTCTCTAGACAATCACAATCCAACTCGGACTCAGACTGACTGCAGTCACTCCCAGACAGCCTGGCAAAGCTTTACAAATAACTGCAAATTTATGAACTCATTGCCAACATGTTGCAATCAGTCTGAGTCAGTCTGAGTCAGTCTGTGCCGATGAGTGTGCCGACAAGTGCGACTCATCTGTGACACATTTCTTTGCAAAAGGGGACTTGGCTCAGCTGATTGTATTCTAGTTGCACTTCTATATAATAGCAAGACTGCTCAGCGCCTATGTCATTTTGCAGTAAATTGCCATCTTGTTCACTATTTTGAAGCTGAAGTTAAGTTTATTTGCTTACTGCTGTCATCACAAGCCGGCTTGTGTCACTCGGGCCCGTCAAAGAGGAGCAGCTATCACATGGACTTTCCTTCGTAACACAACAGGTCTGCAGACCTCAGGTCACAGCAGTCCTTTCAAACAGTCTGTCTGTGAGCGCATGCAGCACGTTCAGATGGGCAGCTGTGTGATATTGGCTTGTCACACAAACAGACGACGTCAGGAGAACAGCTGCCGGTCCTTGATCTGTTGATGTTGATTTAAACTCAGAACTGGGAGTATTTTCTTTGTGGAGTGGGCCATTCACTTTATTAAAAATGCAACTTCAAATGCACATTGCACAAAATAAAATCAATATAAAAACATTATTACATTTAGCTTAGTAAAAGCAAAGCCATCTTACCGTCATTCCTAACACCATAAAAGCAGATGCAGCACTGATTTGATTATTAAACTATATTCCCCAAGATAATGTCCAAATCTTAAATATCATGAAATGTCAAAATTACACTGAATAAAAACTTTCTTGGTTACAATATAATAAACCAAAGACACATAAGCAATTTTAGTATGATGTGAGTTACATAAATGATTATGCTTCAAGAAGGTTACAAACACAGATTTAACCATTTCAGTGAAGCCAAATACACGACATCTGTTTCAGGTACAGATTAATGGAACACAGGAGGAATCCTACAGATGTGTAGGTTTATGTGTCTTTGTGTTAAGAACATGGAGTCAAGATCCATTCAAAATGCTATTCAAGAAAACTATTCTTGCCATTTCTGCAAAAAGAAATATGATAAAATCTCCAAAAGAAGTTTTTAAAAGTTCTTTTCAGGTCATCTAATTAATTTCTGCTGATTTTGTGCATGCCGGGACAGAATGCAAAATCTGAAATAATTGTAGTTGGTCTTCTTACAGAATAAAAAAATAAGTTTAACAAGGAAATATGCTGCAGTGTCTCAGTAGCCACTTGCAGTACAGTCCTACGGTCCATGTAATGTGACTCTCTGTGAGTGGAGCAGAAACTATCACTTCGACATTTCCAGATTTTCATTAGAAAGAGAGGATACTAGAAATCCCTGGAGTATATCTAATAGAAAAGCATTCTGTCAAAGCACCAAGGCTGCATTAACTATGGCTGCAGAACTACCTGCCATGAACTTTACATTCCCACACTTTTACATTTTATATAAAGAAGTCTCTAGTCTGTTTAACAAGAGAGCGATATTAAAAACACTTCTTGTTCATCGTGATCAATCAACGCAACATGTATATATACGCTGTACTTCTCCACAAAGGACACTGATGCTAATGTGAAAGGGTTTAATACTGTATTGTTCAGAGCTCTAATGAACAAAAACTACCTCCGAGCAAACACAATAACTACAAAGAAGCTGTCTTTAAAGCGACAAGTTAGAAAATTGCAGTTTTTCCGAAACTGCCTTAGAAGGCACAAGGTTCTGCAAGGGCAAAGTCTGCAGTGCAGTCGCCCGCTGATCGGTTCAGATTCATCTGAACCATTACCCTCTTCAGGTATAAGTTCATGTTTGCGTGCACTTCAATTGAGTCTGAGTTGCATTCTAAAGAAAGCTTGATGCTCACATTAGCATCCCCCATGGAGCCCAGGCAGAGGCATTCTGGTCATTTGCATGCAGCACTTACACTTGCCTCTGCATCCTCAAACTTACTGACATATATAAACAGGAAGTAATTTTCCACTGGCACAACACTATACAGAGTTACTTCAATCTCTTCAGTGGTTCTGTCTTTAAGTAGCACACTACACTGAGCACCATTAGCTAGTGCAGTTTAATGAACTACTTTATGTAGTGCATTAAACATTTAAAGCATTGTACTTTTATTGGTGTAAATGCCCAGCAAGGTAGTGCCTCATGCTGTACCCTTAATCCCTCATCATAAAAATACATTTATGAAGCATAATTGCTACAGCAAAAATGAAAATAAAAATGAGACAATAACTAATCATTTTCACATGCGTGTTCCTTTTTCATGCAGTGCATGTATACCATTCACCTGCAGACCAACAAAAATGTAAAAAGAAACCAGGAAGCTTCTGAAACCAGAAGTCTTCATACTTCTCTGCATATTCTGCATATGCACGTGCAGGCATATGCAGAGAGGGTTCATGCAAAAATAGTGACACCATAAGCATTAAATTCTTCCCCCCACCCTCTTTAGCCATCTTTCTGTATGAACGAAAATGACGTAAGTTGTTGTGTATCACAGTTGGTGATTCCCTTTATTCTGAGCTTAGACATAGTATGAGAAGCCTGGACATATGGAGGGAGCTACGAGTAGAGCCACTGCTGCATAATGGTGAAAAGATCCATTTCAGGTGGTTTGGATATCTGGTTCGACTGCTTCCAGGTCACCTGGAGGTTTTTTGGGCACACCCAACAGGAATTAGACCTTTACGTAGAACAAGAACCCGCTGGAAAGATTTTATATTTCATTTCATGTCAGAACACCTCAGGATACTCCAAGAGGAACTGAATAATGCTGCTGAGTAGAAGGACATCTGGAATACCCCGCTTAGCCTGCTGCCACCATGAAATAACTTCAGATAACCACAAGACAATGGAAGGACGGCGATTCCCTCAACAGCCTCGGTTGTATGTTTACTCAAAAATAAGGTTATCCTAACCCATTTCATTCTTAATAAGGTCTCAGTGACATGTTTATTACACCCTGTATAGTAGATTTCTTTCATTTTGCTTTGTGATCAGTGTGTCCTAAACTGTATATTTAGATTTGTTGGCATTATCAAGAATAGCATTTTGTAAAGCTGGAATTGTGGCCACACAATGAAAACGGTTTGCTGATTTGATCCTGTTGCATTCAACGCATTGATGCTCATTGCTTCTCAAAAAGGCAAAAGCCTGATCCGTGACTATGCACAGTGGCTATATAGGCTGAAACTGTGATAGAGATGGTCTGTTGGGTGATTCACATACTTGTTGTTTGTTTTTGTTTTCACAGTGTTACAGGGTTAGGGAGGGTTAAGTTATTACTTATTATTAAGCGAGCGTCCCCCTTAACCTGATGCTGTGATGTCACATATGCTTATGCAAACCTGTTACATTTCTACATGCCATGCAGCCCTTTTTTAGTTTTTATGTGAAAAATTTAATTCGACCTTTAATTAAAAAAAAATACTATAAGTGCAGTGACAATGGTTAATGCTTCTGCTCTTGTCACTTCACATTGTTAATTGCTGGTGGGTGAATCGCCTACACTTATAATTTAATCATATGGTTTTCTAAATACAAGGTTACATTGTTTAATAGGAACACAAATACACACATTTTCTCTTAGTGTTGCTGATAAATGGAACGTTACTAAATGTTGTTTTGGCAAAAAAAAAAAAAATGCCATCTTCAAAATGTTAAACTATTCCTCTAACATGGTACCTAAAAATGAGCTGTAAAGTGCCTGGCCAAAAACCGTTATATCCATTACCAGTTGGAAAGATTAATCATAAATGTAAGAAACTGCAATATCAGACATATTAAATTTCAAATATCTTTTGTGTATCTTTTTTTTTTGTCAAAAGCCATAAGAATGATAAAACAGTGTTATTTTTATTCAATTTTATGTCTATTTTTTAAAAGAATATGTTTAAAAATAGCTGTGCATTATTATTTTACATATGTACAATTAAAAGTAATAGAGCAGCCATGAATACGTGTTTGTTAAACAAAAATGCATTTAGTAAAACATTTCAGCATATCTGATTTTTTTTTTTTACTAAAATTTAATCAAATAGAAACATTTTTATAAATGCTGAATTCCAACAAGCACAATTAGTGGTCATTAGTTTAATTTTATCCATTTGGTGAGACCATATTTTCTCAATGCAGAAACAACATATCAGGATATGTTTTTGAATAATTTACTGTGTTTGGTTCGACCGAGAAATGGGCAACCACAGGTTGGCATGGAAACTGGAAAAATTAGTAGAATGAATACGAATTACTCTAGAAAATGTTGAGTATAATTTTCAGACTGCCTTTTCACAAATGGCATTATGTAAAAAGTGGCACCGCACAATTTACATCACTTTACACTGTTCTATGCTGAATACCTGTTTTGCAAAGTGGTACACTCTCACAAGTGGACCAAGTGCCTTTCGGATGTTGATTCACAGCTTTGATTTTGTAGTGTTCATCTTCCATTTTAATCACCTCAGATATGCAAAGATATTTCTTGTCTTTCTTGGTGGCCTTAGACCATCTTCATGGTACGTGATCCCCATTGCAAGTCGGCTCTGCTCTACTGTGTAAAGCCAACAATCTCCTGACACTAACGCTGAATAAAGGCTTGGTCTACTTGTTGGGTTACTTTCCACTTACGTCCTGCACAGACTTGAGGGTCAGCATAATGAACTGCCAGATCCGGTGATTCTCTTAACTCAAATACAAGTCTCAGCTTTTCCTTTTTATACGCCAGGCTGATGGACTGCAAGATACCTGTGCCAAACAGACAGCAAAGAATATCAGCCATATTCAAATGAAATTGTTATTGTTTGTTTCCATGTTCAAGATTGTTGATAGTATGATGTCACCCAGTTTTAGGGCATCAGGACACACTGGTATAATGTGGACTGGTTACACCAGACCTTGAATTTCCCTGGAAGGAAGTACTGGTTAACCTTCTGCAGGCCGTCTACAAGTTGAACTGTGACAGCTGTTGCTCCATGTTCCTTAACCTGCCAAAGCTCGTCACTTGTTTTTCCACCAAGAGGGGAGTCTCATCCACCCAGTGAGAGGAAGGTATTCACGGACTTTTGTTTCCTAGAAGGTGTAATGTTATATTTTGAACTGGAAAATGGGTTGAGGTGAAAGACACTACAAAAACCAGTCAGACCAAAGCTCACAGTGATATTACACCTCAACACAACTCATAATTTTGCTTTTGGCGTGTGGCCATTGTTATTTCACAGCATCTGAAAACCCCTGGTAGCTTTCACATATTCCTACAATTAACACATCCTGCATGTGTGGCTCCTTGCTGAGACATTACTCTAGACTACGACGCACAATCCATTACAGCAAAAATAAATTAATAAATAGAATAAAATCTATTTTTTGTCTTTATTAAAAGGATACACATTATACACATTTTAAAAATATATCACCGGAACTATAACTGCAACAGCTCAGCTGTATGGTGCAGAACCAGGTCGTTTTCTGTATCTATGTTTGCTGTTGTTAGGTCACTATACTTAAGACAATGTCTTTACAAATGTGTCCAGCATCCTCTTGGAAACTAAAGAAGAGACTTGGCAAGACAAAAGTCAAGAGGTGTAACAGGTGAGAGAGCGAGTACACATTAGGAGTGCTCTACACTCATGTTGGGTTTTGAGATGACTAACGTAACAGATTTACCTGTTTATTAACAGCCGCAGCAGTGAGGCTGGCTTTATTTTCACCTCGAGTGAAAACAGTGTGTGTCTGCAGTGGAAAATACCACAAAGGAGGTATCCCTGGAATATTACCTTACCAGGTGGTCACAGGTCTGTTGGTCTGTCTGTGGACAGACTTTGTTTTTTTAACACAATAGTGTCAAAGCTGCGGAAAGAAAAAAAACTGCTTTCACACGTGGTCTCGGGACAATGACAGGAAAATCAAGTCCGGACATTGTCTGCAGTCGCCCTTTTACACATGTAGCATACAGCAGAGGATTCTCCACCTCAGATATGGTCTCACTATACTGAGAATACATTTGCCTTAAGCCAGAGGGCTGTGGCAACACACATGATTACCACACGCTCACTGTGAAATCACGGGACAGTTACCTGTGCTCCTTTCACCTGGGAATGATCTGACATTGCACTGACTTTGTTTAAAGGAGCTGGCAGGGTAAAATCTATAAGATGTCCCCCCTGATTTGGACATTTGCATTCTCGTGTAGCATTGTGAAAAGTTCAAGGTTGCAGTGAATGTGTAGGAAGGGTTATACAGTCACAGAACTTTATAAGTGTGTGCCTGATGATGAGTGTGCTCAGACAGCTCATTGGCATTGCAGCTAGCGCAAGCGTATCGCAAGATGGTCTCTTGCGTATAACTGTTTTGACTTAGAGGAACATATAGAGACTCCACCACTGGCACCTACACTCCTTCCTCAAATTAATCCACTGAGCTTGTGCATGACGTGAATCACAACATTGTACAAGGTGCCTTTATTAAACAGCTTGTTATTCAGTCAAAACAATTAGGACTGTGCATTACACAGTGGTATCCTGGCAACTGGGTATGGCAATGCAGAAATAGAAAGAGACAGGGAGAAACAGGCCCATACAAGCTGCCATAACTGATTTGTTAAATTTGACTTCATGACTGTTGATCTACTTATTTATTTAGCACCAGTGTTGTCTGCAATGGATGTAGTAAGTTTATGGTGAGATTGTCCAAGTTTCAAGCAGAGGCACAACTGTGAGTCCAACCCACAGGCTCTTGATAGAGCCAAGGAGCGCTACAGGGACTTGCTACAGAAGATAATTTTGACAGTGGCTCGAGGGCTTTTCGCTACAGTTATTTAGTATTCCCACCACACAGACGCACAGGCGTATACGAATGTTCATGTGCAGTCCCTATACACTGTATGTCTATGTCTTGCCAACACATCTGCACGTATACGCGCAGGCATACAGACACACTACTGCTCTCCCGAGCGGTTTCTTTTTTATGTATGTTGAATGTGGCCCTGGCAATAATAATAATAACAGTAATAAGAATAAGAATAATGCCATTTGCATTTTGCTGTATATGTAGGTGAACTCACCAGCCTGCACATAATTACAGACACATAAGTAAACATTTATGAATACTTATTTGCTTATTTATGTAGCAAGAGCGTGGCATCTCACATGAAAAAAACAATACATCTAGTTAAAGACACACTGGACGGAGCACAACCACACCAGTGTTTTTACTGCTTATGTCACTTCACACTCAGAGATAAGCTTTCATGGGTAAATTGTACCTAAACATGCACTACACGTACTCCTTTAGGCTAAAAAAAAAACACCCATATTTGTTCAGCATCAACATGTAATCTACTGTAATATATAATATAAATGGATGGCGTCCTCATGAAATGGAAGAAGAACTGCATGCAAAACAACATTATGTGGTCATTATTTAGATTATTCTTGTG
>VUQK01021394.1:25922-39152 GCA_015106715.1 Bujurquina vittata | reverse complement strand
TTTGTGTATATTATTTTTACAATGTATATATTGTAAAAATAATATACCTGTATCTGAAGATGTCTGTATTCTAATACATTTTTTCTCGCATTGTCTCTTGTATATTTTAATGCACTTTTACTTTCTGTATATTTTTCTTAGATTATATTTTGTTTTTAGGAAGTTTGACTTTCTTTTTTATGGCACCGATCAGGAGTGGCCCTCCAATCTCATTGTACATCCTGTATAGTGACAATAAAGGCATTCTATTCTATTCTATTCTATTCTATTCTATTCTATATCCCTCTGTGTTTAAATTGTGTACATTAACACTTGTTCCTTTTTGCGTCCTCATCAGTGTTGCAGTCGATGTTGGCTTTCCTGCTGTCTGCCCTTAGTATTTTGAGTTTCTTGCGAGTTTCATGTTTTCTAATTTTTGTAGGGTCTTTACCTTACAATATAAAGCACCTTGAGGCAACTTTTGTGATTTGGCGCTATATAAATAATATTGAATTGAACTGAATTTTCATGCAGCTGGCTCCCAACCAGCCTTGTATCTCCTCTAGCCTCCGAGCCCTGCACCGGGGTCCTCTCTGCCTTGCCTGCCACAGCAGTATATGACAGTTTTACTTTACAACATGGCCTCAGAAGCATGTGTGGCCACATCTGCGTTAGTGTTGGATATATGTGTAGGTGCAACATCAAACTATGGGCAGCTTCAGTTTACTGCGAGTCCAACAATAACTATAAAATTTAATGCATCAGTGGGGAAATAAGATTTTTTTAAAAATCATCTTGACTGGGGCCCACTGTCGATCCCTGACATCATCTGTCACCACAGCCCTAATTTTATTAATTACTGTAATTGACTGCTGAACATATTGCAGTAATGCATTACATAAAAATGTAATGTGCTTACAGTAACACATTACTACACTCCACAGTAATCATAAAGTAGGCTGGCCTAAGGCACAGCCTTGTTTTGTTGTCAAACATGCACCATAATTTACAAATTGACATCATGTTGTTACTGTAGATCCAAAACTAGCAACTGGGACCATCAATTAGGTGAGTAGTGTGGCTGTTGTATTTCTGTTGAACTTGATTTCTGTACACTGTTTTCCTCAGACTGTTGGCCCTGCTAAAATAATGTAAGTTCAGGGTAATTCTGCACTAGCCACCTGTTATATACAGTCTAACGATACACCCAGTGCATGTATGGATGTTCACATCTCAGACAAATTCAGGCCCTGAATGGTGTTTTTTTGTTGTTGTTTGTTTTAATTTCGGCCAATCTGTTCTAACTTTTTCCAGGTTTTCCTTTTTCTTTCTATTTTTCTCATTATTTTCCATCTGCCCATGAACTATTTTCATCATTTGCTTCAACACAAACTTTTAATTGAAACTGAACTGAACAGAAACTATTTCATTGCTCTGCTGCCAAAGGGTATCTGAAACACCCTCCAGTGGCTCACATTAATTCAGCCCTGTTTAATAGTTTGTTTTAATAATCATGTCAATTGAAATGATTTAAGCTCTCGTTCTATGTTTTTTTTTTTTAATGTGTTTTACACCTTCCTGACCGATTGCCCATGATGTTAACATGAGGTCAGGCAATGTATTTCAGAACATGTAATGAATACCGACAGATGCTGCTCACTAATCAGCAATAAGTAATCCTACCTAGCTCCCCAGATACAATTCTTCCTGAGTAAACACAAGAAGTCATGCTGGATATTTCTGATGTGAGTCGTTTACCAATGAGCTCTGAATGAGCTATACAAAACTTAAATGTGCTGCAGCAAGTGGCCACTAAGCTTTTCTTAAACGCTAGGAAATCTTTCAATAATTATTTTTTTAGGTTGCTACTGTAACCTCCTGTGACATTAAAGCCCCAGTTAGTTATACAAAAAAACTAGTAAGCTTTGACCTTTAGGAACCAAATAGAGCATAGATGGAACATTTCAGCAAAGCTGCATGGCCAGATTCTTTAGATTTAGTTAATATTTGTAATATTTCCAGTTATATATGAAGTCATTTAAGCGGTTCATTTCTCGATGCCCACAGCAAGAGAAACAAAACTATGGAATGATAAAGACTGGAAGTCTTTTCTTTCTTTTCTTAAACATATCTTCCTTGTTCAAACAGCACAGATGTCATGTCAACTTAACTTGATACGGCAAACATGATAATGATAAGAATATTAATTTGTTTAACTCTGGTGAAGTAAATAACTTTTCTTCAGTGCTATGTGTTATGGTTTTGGCAGCAAATGTCACGACATTTAACTTGGTTGTAGGCATGCTTGTTCTTTGACAGATTCAAATTTCTTTTTTTTTTTGAGGGTTAAATATTCATGGCACTCAACTTTAACCTCTCATCCATATCAGCTATATCACCTCAAGTACAGCTGAACTGTGTGTTGCTTATTTCTGTGTGCTTATATGTACATATCTTACGGCTGTCTTTCATAAAAAAGAAATGCATATCCAGAATATGTAGTTGGTATCTGCGTTTGTATTTGGGAAGTGGGAGTTCCCACAGAGGATGAGTGTGAAGATGAGCAGCAGGCCATGGCAGACTTTCAGAGAGGTGTTGTTCCACCCCCACACTCTGCCAGAGCATTTTTCATTTTCAAAACCTAATTGAAAATAAACAGGTCACATGGGACTGGAGTGTAAATCTGATAGTCTGGAAAAGTCCACTTCTGGTGGTAATGTTTAATCTTATTATGCCCTGGATCTGCAGTGAGATTATTTCACCCAATTAGGCTTGCGCAACAAGCATGCAAAAGCAAAGTATCACCTTCACATCATTTTTACCAGTGATTAACATATCAGGCTATGTATATGCTTTATGCCATTCTATTCACCTCTAACTGGTTGCAGGGTGTGTGTGTGTGTATATATACATAGCATATTTCATATTCATGCCATTATTCCAATACACAAGCTAAGATATGCTGTGTTATAAAGTACTAAGACATCAGCAGCAGCTCTTTTGAGTCCTCTAAGTTGTTTTTTTCTAATACTTCATGTGATTGAGTTCTGAAAAATTTGAAGGCCATCAACACTTTGATCTTTTTGTCATGTTGCTCAAACCATTTTGTAATGCAGCACAGTGCATTACCCTGACCACAGCCATCAGGGTAGATAGTGTTACCATAAAGGTCTGTGTACAGTCTATGTTTATGGAGGTGCTTTGTGTCTCAATGTCATATCCAGATGAAAAGGTTTCTTCACAAGTTTGCCTTTTTCCCATAATGCATCTTGCATCTTTGTCTTTTGGAGGTAAATGATGGACAAGAAGAAGGACCCGTGATTCATTACACCAGACGCCTTCTTTCAGTGCTCCATGCTCCAGTTCTGATGCTAACGTGTGGACTTATTTCGCAGTGGGCATCAGAACTGGCAATCAGCCAGGACACTCTGACTATTTAACCCCATGTGCAGGATCCTGCGATGGTGTATTGATTCTGCCACCTTTAGACCATTGCCAGCATTAAGGATCTCAGAAATGTGGCCACGTGGGCCAGCCTTCTCTCCTGAGCTGCATAACCAAGCTTTGGCTGCTTATTGTCATTTCATCAATTCACCATTCTTGCTTCTTTGGACCACTTTTAGTAGATACTGATCAATTTTGGACTTGCTCTGCCCTCCAGCCACCATAACACTTAACACATAACACTGCCCATTTTTTCACCTTCCAGCAAATCAACTTCAGCTGTTCACATGCTGCCTAATACAACCCACACAATGAAAGGTGGCATTGTAATAAGATAATCCATGCTATTCACCTGTATACTTCACCGATCAGGAGTTTTAAAAACGTGGCTGGTCAGTGTGTGTTTTGAATGAGGTGCATCACAGCGTCATATTTCCTCAGGCTATTTGTGATATATAGCACATTTGATAGCATGCGGTTGTTCATAAAACTTTTGCAATACCTGTGGGAATGGAGAACTGATTAAATTTTAATGACCCTAACTATTTTTTCATGACCTCTCCAGAATATTTTTTTAAAAAGGAGTGACCTTGCCCCTGGCAAGTAAATTTTAATGACACAATAAATGGTGAAATTGTGTTCTAGGCCATGCTAAACTTTTGCCACCATGGCTGCAACACTAAGCACCTTAGGCTGCACGAGTTATAATGAATACATTTTGCAAATAGTACATTTCTTTTTCCGTGGTCTTTGTAAGATTTATATTGCTATCGCTTGTGTTTATTACTTTGCTTGATTTTATTCAGTTTTTATACAACAGTTACAAATTACTCACTCTTGGGAAGTTACCTTTTCAAAGACAGCATTAGTGAATGGAGAAGTGGGTGATGTTTGAGCATGTAACCTGTTTTACTCAGGTTAGCAATACAAATCAGATTTCTGTTCATCCATGAGAAATAAGAAAGGCTGTAGCAGTCTCTCCTTACTGCGGACAAAACATTTTTAGATTTTTGCTTTTTTCCCATGCCAGATGATGAATTTGGCATGACAGCTACAGCCTGGAGGTTTGTATAATATTGATCTACATGTATAGCATTTGTATAATTAAAGTGTTTCCTGTTTTGTGAAAATCCATTTGATGTGCTTTGAATTTTAATCTACATTGTAACGTTTATCGAGTTGTTTCTCTAATAAAAAATGTACGTGGATTTTTTTTTTCATATCATACATTTTGACTTGTCATATCAATGAAATCAGGGACACTAACACTAATAACATAACAGCCCCTTTTTTGTCATGTTTGTGAGAAAGCTTGGGACGTGTGACACGTTTACACGCTGAAGCAGATAATTCAGCCATGAGTATTTAAATTTTTCATCCATGTGCTACTTTGACACGTTGGATCTATGTTTGCTGTCACAGTGTAACTTGGCATTTGTAGTAGTTTTTCGAGTTTCTCTTAGCAATTGTCCTTGAAATAGTTTCATTATTATTCATTGTCATTCATCCATTTTCTTACACTTCTCCTTTACAGGGTTGCAGGAGTGGGTGGGTGGTGTTGGTGGGGAGGCAGGACAGGTCACCGGCCCGTCGCAGGGCTAACACAGAGACAACCATTCACGCTAACACACACACCTATGGGCCATTTAGAGTCACCAATTAACCCAACCCAACTAACTACATTTCTTTGGACTGTGGGAAGAAACCGGAGAAAACCCACAGAGACACAGTGAGAACATGCAAACTCCACACAGAAAGGATTACTATAAAAGTCAACTCTATCTTACATATTACTAAATTTTGAACCTGGCTCAACAGAGAAGAGATCAATTTTTAGAGTCAGTCCGGATCCAACTCTGGTTCCAGGAATTTCTGTACCGCTGCAAGAGATGATTGGACATTCCACAACATACCTATACAAATAGTGTCAAATTGAAATAAAATAAAGTGGGAGACATTGTCCTGATGTTCTCAAGAAAATATCACAAACTAAACTACAAGCAGATGGAAATTAATTGAAAATAAAATAAATTGAAACCTTTCTGCCTCTTTTAAAAATGAATAATCAAACCGTATGCCAGTGCCAGTGCAGCTCTAGTACCAAGCCCAGATGTATGTGGAGGTTTGCATCAGGAAGAACACAAAATCTTGGCCAAATAAAACATGTGCACCATAAAGAATACAATTTCAGTAGCAGATTGGTCAGGGCCCGGGTTAAAAAACAACCGCAACTGTTATTGTTGGCCAACAAGGTGTTGGTGGAAACTGCTCTGCTGTCTGCCAAAGACCAAAGAGAGGAGAGGAAGGCGTGGAAAAGGCAGCTTTGTGTGGATGGAAATGCCAAGCAGAGAGTAAAGAGGAAGGCCATAGAGAAGGCTCATGGATGTGAAGGGGGACGTGCAGAGGGCTGGTGTGACAGAGGAGGATGCTGGGGATAGAGTGAGATGATCCTCTGTGGTGACCCTCAAAGGGAGCAGCTGAAAGAAGAAGAAGAAAAACAAGAATATTGTCATGAGTTGAAACAGGCTTACATGTTTTTTTCTGAACGTACAGCCTTCATATCTCATGATTTTGTTGTTGTTTTTCAGTATTAAATTAATTAGAAGGCCCTGTTCTCTTTCTTAGTGTTTCTTTAATGACTCACTGTTCTTACAAAGTTTTATTTTATATTGTTAATGCCATGGGTACTTGTCAAAGGCTTTCCTTTGTTTGTGAGCATTGCTCTTTAGTTTAAGGACGAATTCGACTTGTCTGGGCTCTGCCTGCAGGTGGAGTGTGCCTGCAGCTGTCACACCTGTTTCTCACCAGACTAATCGCCTGGATTCAAGGACCAGCTCCAGCATCCACTCTTGACCAGTAATCAGGCTCCTTTGTGGCTCTTGTGATTTTCTGGGTTCTTTCTGTGCTAATGTCTTTGTTCTTCTGTTTTCTAGTCACTTCTGCATAGCTGGAGAGTTCACTACCTGCAAGACTCATTTACCTGATCTCATCCTGCTGCTCTGCCTCATCTGAAAAATACTAGTTAAATACTCACCTCACCGACTCACCTGCCTGACCCTCCAATAATTCCAACTCTCTACAGATCCCTGACCAGGTGCTTCCCTGTTGTGCTCTTTTCATTTTCTGTTAGAAATGCTCAAGCATGCTTTTAAAATTAGGATTTACAAAGGTTATCATGGCTGTGGTGCAGGTAAGTGACACGTAGTTACCTCTAAATTGTTTATTTTTAGTTGTTTGCTGCGTTTCTGATGAGAAAACCAGTGATTCGTTATTTTGTAAGGTTTGTTGATATTTCATTGAAAAGGCTGAATTGAGGATTTACTTTTACCAAATTTGACAGGGCCATATTCCAGGCATCCAAGGAAAAGTGAAAACACCACACATGTTTTTTCTGTAAGATTTTACATTTTATGTAAAAAGCAAAATACGGATGGAAAATGGATGATGATAAAGCAAGAAAACATTAAATTAGAAGACAATGCTTATTTGGAATGACTTCAAACACCACTTCAGCTTCTCTTAGAAGGAAAGTCTCAGGGCGCCGCTTTAACTCTTTCGAGTCGGCAATGATCTCATTCCAGTTGTCTTACTAGTATATTTCAGCATGCAAGTTGAAAGGGCTGAGCTGTTCAGTAAGGGTATTTTCCTCTGCAGTGTGTTCACACTCACCCTCTTGCATCCCTATTATCAAGGCAAATAATGTGACAATTTATTTTTTAATAACCTCCATGAACTCTTTTTTTCTCTCTCTTTTGCACTCTTACACATTATTTAGTGGTCGTGGAATAACCTGGTAACACACACCTACAAAGATCCACCGTTTCTCTTTTGAACCTGGTTATTTAATAGCCTACACTGCGCATCTCTTTTTACACATGCTCACACCTCCTCACATTTATGCAGCCCACATACTGTAGTGGACTGATACTAGCAGCAGTCATGATAACAATGATTAATGTGTTCATTCGCTCACATCTACTCCGAGTGGACTGATAAATGCTTGTTGCTGATACCACCCTTCTGAAAATCTCAAAATGTTTAGATGGCCAATCCGAATGACAAAAACACTGGTGTATTTAAAAAAAAAAGAGGAAGTGTGAAATGTGCCCAAGATTTTAAAACATGTCATGTACTTGGAACAAAAAAGCTCCTGTGTTACCTTCTATATGAAAATCTCCAAATTCCAAAACAAAGCGTGCAATAATCACCAATTGCCAATTAACTGCGCTAACACTTATTTTTTTGTTTCCTGATGTTGATGTGGTTCATTTTACACAGCAATGAGGACAGCGGGTGATGACCATTGGCGTTAAATTGCTTTTTACGAGTCACGCTAATGGAAAAGTGTTTATAAGGGCAAAAATGGAAACATTTATGACCTTCGCCATAGTGTATCCTTGTGAAATCATTAATGCACATGCAGAAAATAAAAGCTGTAACAGAAACTAAAGAAATTCAAGCAATACCTGAAATAACCCAAATACATTTCCCAGTGCTTTTCTTCTGCCAAGCTGTCAGCAATACAAAAAACGGTTGTTTATGTCAATGCAACCAGCTCTTTATAGCCCCCCCCAACCGTACAAAGACTCTGTGAACACAAAAAGTTGGTAAAGATGAAGAACCTCGCTACTCACTATGCTAATGTACCTGCTAATGTAATTTCCTTATTTCGCCATGAGAATTAATCTCATGTTCAACTTTTGTTATGCGTGACTTTTCTCCAAGGTCGTTTGTGCCCCACCTCTCATGACCCTGCACCCCATCAGTGGGGTGCACCCCACAGTTTTAGAAACACTGCATTAATGGATGGGGGTGTCAAGGGTGAAACAGCTTGAGCCCCCATATTTAGAGTTTTTATCATTAATGTCTTTCTTCATCTTCTTCTTTGGCAGCCCCTAACCTAGCATGAAAGTCTAATTCTCTTTCATTTAAATGTTGACCAGTGGGTCAAAGTTATACATACTGTAGGTGGTTTTATGAGTATACGTTTTGAACCACATTCTCAGCGTAATACAATTCTGCTCAATTAGATTTTCCATTATTTTGGATTTTATGAGCACAATTCCTTCTTCACTACATAATATTTTTCACAGGATATAATTTTTTTCCCCAATCTTCACCAAAATTGACAGATGATCTTCAGCCTAAGACTCACAGATGTTAGGTAATGAGTTTTTGATTTCTGAAAGTGTTCAGCAGGAAAGCTGCCAAAAAGTATCTGAGTCATTCTTAAGTTATATGGACTAGTTCTTATATAGCACTTTTGTACTCTAGCTGAGCACTCAGAGTGCTTTAACAACACATTTTGCATTTACCTACTCACACAAGCACTTCCTTATACAGCTAAGTGCTTACTCACATTCGCACACATTCATACTCCAGTGGTTGCATCTGAAAGCAACTTGGGGTTCAGTATCTTGCCCAAGGATACTTGAGCAGCAAGGAACTGAACCACCAACCTTCTGATCAACAGCTCACCCTTTTTTAGTATTTGACTACTAGGAGATGTTTTCAAACTGTGATGGACTGGCATCAATTTCAGGGTCCCAGCTGAAAAATATTAATATTTTCCAATCTTCTCCAAAATTGGCACAACCTTTAAACAAAATTACCACAGCCAGGCAATAAGTGCAGTCACAGACTGTGAATTTTTTTGTGTATTGACCCTAGACTTGGTGTATAGGCTTGGTACTCCTTCCTGAAATTGTCCCAAAAGTTGCATCATGAAGGAAGGTATCCTTTGACTACTGTGCACTGGAGTGAGCAACACCTTTTTCCAGCAGCTGCAGCCACACTGTTGACCCATCAGATCAAGCTGCCATGGGGACTGTGCCCCGCAGAACTGCCCGTTCCCCTGTTTGTTACTTGCAGCTACGTTTTGCATTTCTTCTGTCGACTGTCTGGAAACTCTGTTGAGTTTTGCACGAGTGGGAACTTTTAATTTTAGTGACAAATCTAAGAGTATTGTTACAGATAAAATTTTAAGTAGTAAATGGAAAAATACTTCAATGCAATTTTATTTTTCACGTCACACTGATAATTTCTTTTATCCATTTTGCTATTCTGTAGACTCAAAGGTAGGATCTGAGCTGTAGCTCTACCTTTATTGGGGGTATTATTTGTGTCTGCCCATATATTTCAATTACTACTTTGTGAATAACACAGATTGCTAATCTTACAATGGAATTCAAAAGAGCTTTTGAGCATTCGCCAGTGTTCATCATCATGTCATTATTAGCCAGGAATCCATCCTGCACAATTTTCTTGTTCTTTTTTTGTTCTGCCCCATACCACTTTGTCTTCATTATCTTTTACTGTATTTCCATATGATTAAGTCCCCAGTGGTCATGTGCATTGTATAATACCTTCCAATCATAAACTCCATTATAGAAAATTTATCTTGAACTGCCAACTGAATTCCTCTCTCTCCACTGACTTTCACATGACATTCACTGCGCCACCTCTCCTCTGGCATTGCCATGGCATGACTGTGCAGTGACAAACTGAATGGTTGGGGTAAGAGGAGGTTAAATGACTTGCCTCCAAGACAAAGAGTTCATCATTGCATCGGCTCTATAATGAAGGTAAAGGATTGCTGGCCTCTACACCTCTGGGGAAAGAAAATTAGCACCTTCCAAGCGTTCTGCCATTTCAGGGAAAGCAACTCACATTGCAGTGTGATCTCCCTGAAGCCTTTTACATAATATTCATATGATCTTATGAGGGAGAATATTAGTGTTTGGTTATGAAATTCAAATAAGCTGCAGTATAACTTAGATAGCGGATATTGATAAAAGCAAATAATTGACCAGAGCCTGATGAGTAATTTCTTTAAATGAGATAGATTTTGAAGTTGGGACTACACTCAATGTTATGAAAAGTTTAACTCTGATTAAATCTGACCAGGGAGGCAAAAGCTGACCTATTTTAGATTCCATTTAATCCAAACTATTTGGCCTCTGGTGTGCCAGAGCTCTCTCATTATGGTACAGTACAAATCATTTATATTGTATTGAAGAAGGCACATTG
The DNA here is from genome assembly GCA_015106715.1 of Bujurquina vittata. Classification (NCBI taxonomy): domain Eukaryota; kingdom Metazoa; phylum Chordata; class Actinopteri; order Cichliformes; family Cichlidae; genus Bujurquina; species Bujurquina vittata. Next base: position 28,700 of record VUQK01021394.1, on the reverse strand, counting down.
TTTCTGTGCTGCCTATCCATCATTCTGAAGTTCTCCTGCTGTCATAATTGTTTTTTGCCTAAAGTTTATCAGGAAGTCTTATACAGAAGCATAGTCTTTCTGAAATGGGTGTATGTGCCTCGGGGATACAGCAGCGGGTACTTCAGGTTTTAAACTTAATTTAAAAAAAATTAATCATACATAATTCCTAAAATAATTAAACTATAATTGGTTTAATAAAAAAAGATGTTAATTTAGCTGACATTTTATTTTTAATATTCGTGGATTCAATGCAATCATTGTCTGTCAATCCCCAGGAGGAGAAAGCAACAAAAACCTCGGAAAAATACACCTAAATTAAACAATTTAAATTAAACAATGTTTTCTTAGTGTCATGCCATCAGAAAGATACGTTAGAATTTAATGTTTTTCAGTAACACGTTTGTTGTTTAATAAATCAGTCTCCCTTTATACAGATGTTCTCTGCTTTGAGCTGGTTTACATGAGCCACTGGATCCAAGCAGCCATACATTAAAGAGCTCCACTTTGTATCTTTGTTTTATAGTGAAACCTGTAAGTTTTAGGGACTTAAATAAAATCTTTCTGTGAAAAATCAAGGACAAAAGTGACAGATAGGGATTATTACATCTATCTGGTGTTACTATTTGACATCACATTCTAATATTGAGCTCTTTATTTCTGATTTCTAGAAACCTGTCACCTTCGGTCACCTACATTCCACAAAGCATTCTGGTACTTGTGAAAATTACACTGTCAATAAAAGTGACATTTAATGAATTCAAATTCTCAGTCTCCAACAAAATGTAGGAAGTTATTAGTGCATTTCCATACTAATTCCATTTTTTACACTTTGAATTGTTTGGTTTCCTTATTATTACTTTTCTTGTTCTGCTGCTGTTTGTTCCTGTAATTTACCAAAAACACAAGGACATGAGGGCTGAATTAGACGTGTCTCCTCTTTATCACAAGTAAATGGTAAGCAAAGCTGTAAGTGTCAAAATAACATGGAGAGCAAAAGTGAGACCAGTGTTACATGTGTTTCATCACAAGGCAACACAGTGTGTGACAACCTAATTTACCAATGTAAGATAGATGTGAGGGAAAAATTACAAAATGCAAACAGACATCTCAGAGAATAAAGAGCATGAAGCTCATCATATATCAAATTTTACCCAGCATTTTCAAGACAGTTTACAGTTTACCCAAAAGCTTTAGACAGGTGTGAGCTGACTGGTGGTGTTCTGAGCAAAAATTTAGAAACTATATCATTGAAATGAAATGCATTTACAATTAAAATTGAAATATTTTGGACAATGTAATCTAATCTATTGTTCATAGTCTTTCCTGAGGAAATAACTTCATAGACTGTTGAAGAAGTCAGAACTTACCTTCCTCTCATTTTCTTTAGGTTCAAGAAACCTATCAATATTGAAGATCTTTAATCATTCTGTGACTGCTCTGCCTTATGAATGAATTGTTTTCTTGTGTCTTCTCACTCTTTGCTGCAGTCATTGGTCAATAAAAAATCATAAGATTCTGAAAGACCCGGAATCACATATGGTCTGTCCTTTGGCCCTCCTGATGCAGGCAGTGTTAGAGCATCAGAAAGGCTTTGAAGTAAAGGGACTCTGAGCGGTTAACAAAAACAAATGGCATAAATACAATTACTAAAGCCACTGCAGAGATTAAATTCTTCACCAAATTACTAACACAAAAGGCTGAGTTGATTAGCAAGTGCCAGTTCAGACACAATCCATTTTTTTAATTTATGGAACTGAGCTAAATGCAACATCAGATTAACATGTGGACAATTTTGTCATACTTGTTAAACTCAGTACGTGATAAATATTTTTATATACTTTCCTACTGATCCAAATTCACTGTTTAAGATGCTCTTTTTAATTTACTTGGAAATATGCAACTATTGATAGGAGTAAAATCAAACATCCTATTGGAAAACTGATTCGCTCATAAATGGGCCTGAAATATACAGTACACTGCTCAATAAATTAAAGGAACACTACAAACACATCATATGTCAATGGGAAAAAATCATGCTGGATATCTATACTGATATGGACTGGGTAATGTGCTAGGAATGAACGGATGCCACATAGTTTGATAGAAATGAAACTGATCCACCTACAGAAGGCTGAATTCAGAGAAACACCAAAAATCAAAGTAAAAAAATGATGCGGCAGGCTAGTCCAGTTTGCCAAAATTTCATTGCAGCAACTCAAAATGGTACTCATGCTTTGTATGACCCCCACGTGTTTCTATGTCTGAGAACATTGGGGCATGCTCCCAATGAGATGATGGATGGTGTCCTGGGGGACCTCCTCCTAGATCTGGACTAGAGCATTACTGAGCTCCTCGACAGTCAGAGGCGCAACCCGTGCAGAATCAGATGGACCTATAAAGTATAATGGGAAGTTAAATGTCCCCGAGGTGTTCTTTTGGATTCATGATAGGCAAATGTTGGGGGCCAGTCCATGATATTACTTCCTTCCTCCTCCAGAAATTGCCTTCATATTATTGCCACAACAGGCCAGGTATTGTCGTGCACAAAGAGGAAGCCAGAACCCACTGCAGCAGTGTTGGGTCTGGCATTGGGTCCAAGGATTTCATCCTATTACCCAATGGAAATCAGGGTGCTGTTGCCTTGCCTGCAGGGGTCTGTGCATCTCTCTTTGGATATGCTTTCCCAGGCATCACCAAACAGATATCTTTGAACAGTGCTACAGGCAGTATAATGTTCTCCACCGCTTCTCCGGACCC
>VUQK01021394.1:0-19520 GCA_015106715.1 Bujurquina vittata | reverse complement strand
TATTTTTACATACAATACCCCATGTGTAAAAATTAATAACACATATATATAAAAAAAAAATTATATAAGAACACATATATATATATATATATATATATATATATATATATATATATATGTATATATAATTATTATTAATAACATTATTATTAATATGTTTAATATACCATATTAATGATAATAATAATTATTATTATTTATTTATTTTTTGGCAAATACCGGAAATCACTTTTTGGAATACGACCGGCTATTCAGAAGACAAATTGCTCTACTGCCACTGTGTACAGTGTGGCGGCATGTACATTTTGCTTACGTGCAGTGCAGAACACATTCAAATTCAAATGAAAATAGTTTATTGCACCCAATAAATTCTAACATATAAGTATCTCTGTTTATTAGTGCAACATTACAAAGTTTTAGTACACAGGAAGGAGTATATTTTAAGATTTCCAGCATTGTCCAACACCAAGATCTGTTTTTAATACTTCCTATTACATTAAAATACAAAAGAACCAATTAAAATTTAATGTCATGAAAAAAAAATAAACATTTTCTTTTTACACGTTGGGGAGGGGGAAGGGGGGTCTGAAAAACAGTACTCTTTATACACTTTGGAAAATGCTGAAAACTCTGAGTGACCACAAAGACATTTTGAAAAGGTCAAAACATCACTGTCCCACATCCACACAATAAAAAATATAGCACAACTCTAAATTAATCGTATATGATAGCAATTTTTAAAAAATAACCTACTTCTGCTTTATAAACAAACAGGAAGTAAATGGTGGGCACATTCTGAGTCCTTGTTGTTTTATGTTTGTTTATTGTGCAGAATTCACTTTTCTATGAACCACTACACATATGCTGTCTGTGCTGTTTGTGGCTTTCCTCATGCAAATATTCCTATTACAGTATTAAATTTACTTTTAAGGTCCACACATCTTATAGTATATATAATTAATAAAGATCCTTTTTCTCATGGGTTTTGACTCCTAATTCACACATATTAGATCATCCTTACAGAAACATCGGTTTATGACTGTTAATAAATATATAATAAATGCTATTTTAATTGTCATAAAGCCACAATAAAGCTTAGTAAGGATTCAGCAATAACAGATAATGCTATTATTAACAGTTCTAAGAAACTTAAGCCTCACTCAGGCTCCATGAGTGCTTATTAACGTCATATAACTTAAGAGTAAATTGTCAATAATTTATTTACACCTCACTGTTAGATAATGATGTTAATTACCAAACTTTAAGGACTTAAAGTGGTCTTATCCATCTGTTATAATCAATCTAACCACGCATAATACAAACTTTGTTTATTTCACTCATTACCTTCTAAGATCCTACCATGTGTAAACATTTTATGCATTTATTAGGCTATTCATTATTTCATGAATATTGTCTTAGGCATAATACATTAATAATAAAAACTTTCAGACAAATTTTTAGCTTAATAAATCTCAAAGGTGTGTCCAGGGGTGGCCCAGTGGTGCAGGAGTTAGCACTGCCACCTCACAGGGTTTGAATCCACTGGCTTGCTGAGGTTCTCCTTGTGTATGTCTGGGGTCTCTCCTACACACCAAAGACATGCATGTTAGGTTAATTGGCTATTCTAAATGTACCTTCTAGGGTATAGCCTGCCTCTCACCCTGTGACAGCTGAAATAGGCTGCATGATTCAGGGCTGCCACATCACAACCATGAATTAGATAAGCAGAAAAAAAATGGATGCATGGATGGATGGATGGATGGATGGATGGATGGATGGTTATACGACAGTTGAGAAAAAAGCATCACCCAGTGAGCACACCGTGAAGCTTAATTAAATGATAAAAAGTTGACAGTATAAAACAGAATACTATACAACTGTTTAGTGTCAAGTCTAACATCTGAGGTTATTTAGACATGCTTGGAAAAACTTAACTCAGTCTTGTCTTTCATCCAGCTTTTACTGATAGAGGCCTGTCACTTTCTATCTGTAAGGCATACACATCAGCGGTTTATTTCAGCCATTGTGGTTTTGGTCAGAGGCCATTGTTCAGTCATCCCCTTCTATAAATGATTTCTGCCTGTGAAAGAACTGTTCAACCTTCTGGCCTCCAGTGGGAGTTTCTTGAGGTTCTCAGGTCTGACTGTTGTGAGCCATATGATCCCATTAAATAGTTTTCCCTTAAGTTGTTCTCCTTAAAGAGAGCTCATTGCTGGGTCTGACTTTGACAGAGCAAGAAAGTGAGTAAGTGATCTGTGCTATCCACTAGTTCACATAAGCAGTTTAGGCGTTACAAAAGGTACCTTCAACCTGTCTGAACCGTTTATTCACAGCTTAGAATGTCAGCTGATTTTTTCAACATCAGGTCAACACCCTGACTTTTTTCAGAGGATCATGCTCAGGTCAGGTACTGCATGATTCTGCTGTTATTCCCATTGGTGCCATTAAAGATTTAGATATATTGGTTTCCACAGACATTAGACTGAATGCTTACCTGATTTAGTCTAACTGATTCTGGAGCTTTTGAGTCTTTCTTTGCTTTGGTTGTGTGGTTCTCTGGTGTAATGAACATCTCTATCACATGTTTGTTTGTTGGTTTTCATCATGGCCTACCTATATCTACATATTCTCCTGGTAGATCAGGTTGGGTGTATAGTGGTAAATCTAAATAGAACACCATGATTATCCTACCTCTTACTTGCTTTGAGTCACATGAACTGAAAACTAGAATAGAGGCTTTCTAAGCATGTTTATCTGTGTGTTGTTCTCATGGATTGTGTGTTTAGTGCAACCTCTACTCTATCTCTACATGGAAACAATCAAGTGTGACTAAATAGTATTTGCTCAACTATTGGCCAGTAAGACATTTAATAATACTGTATTGTAGTGGTATTATTTTTTGGGGGGTAGTGAGTAATGTGAGGGATTACAGCGTGAAATTCAGTGATTACATGACTAATCCCACTAACTCTCACTGTTTGACATTTGGGGACTGGCTTTATTTCTGTCCTGCTTGGAGTTTGATGTACTGTTGACATCAGTATGGTCATTCTTTGCCGAGTGCGTAGAGTGGTCTATTATATGAATGACCTGGCAAATATTAAACACATAAATACTGTATATGCATTCATTCAGTCATGTTCATGGGAGTTGGAGAGTGTATGTCTGATGAGCTCAGGACGAGATTATTCTGCCATCATAGAATTATCTAGTTTAAGATGATCGACAATTTTCTTAAAATTGTAGGGTTTCATGACTGTTAAAATGTTTCATCTAGTCCTAAAATAAGATACATTGTGTGAGTGTGGATTCAAGTTTCTTCAAGGAACTCTTTGAGTAATTGATTACAGTGTACAAGTACAGTGTTCATCGTCATTCCGGGTTTGATGGAACCCATAAAGGGTCTTTATGTGTTCCATACGGAAAGGCTCAGATTTTTCTTTTTGTTTTCTAAAAACAAAAAAAAGTAGGGATGCTATGCAAAATTTTGATTAAAAACACACCAGGCTGATTTCCAGATCATTCAAACCCTGCATTTAAATAATAACAATGAAAAGAAAACATAAATGTTTACATTGGGGAAAAACACAAGCTTATTGAAAATTACAAACTGCATTTGGGTCCAGTCCCAATCAGAGCTTTACACTCCTCAGATCCCAAACAGAAAAATATCCCCTCTACAGCAATACACCTTGTTCACTGACAATGCTTTTCAAAAGTGTTCCCAAGCCCATGCAGTGATTTCCATTACAGAACCATGTCAGTTTTTAAAGTAGTGCTGCCTAAGGGCCTGGAGATCACTTACAGTGTTGCTTTTTAGCCTTGTCTCTTGCTTACAGAGATTTCTATGAATCTTGTTACAAAGTTATATACTGTACTGTAGATGATGAAACTCAGTGATGAAATTCATTGCATTTTTTAAAGTTATTCTTGAATTGTTAAACTATGTGCCTATGGAGTCTTTCACAGAGTTATGAAACACTCCCTTCCTATCTCTGAAGCACTCAACCTATTGGGGATCCTGTTCTTATCCCCAATCATGTTAAAATTCACATTCCCAGAGAACAAAATCTACAGACACTGTTCAGAAATTAGGTACATAAACTGAGCTAAAAAAATAAACACATTTACCTTAAACACTATCTTGTTGTTACAAAGGCAGTAGAGGAGAAAGTGCACAATGTAGCTCTGAGTCACATAGCACACACACACACACACAGCACTGAGGCCATCACTTACTACTTGGCAAAAGACAGGGTTCCCATCATTGCCACGCACAACAGGGGTTTAAAGAAAAATGATTAATACCCTTAACAAATGTTATATAATCCCCTCTTGAAATTGTTTCTGAAAAGCTGTGCTGTGTTCTATATACCAATTTTGGAGGTGGAATTCCAAAGGATCTGAAGAAAGCTGAACACTTTGCTACAGCAGACCTTTATACGAGTCTTACAGTTCATTATATCAGCAGTGATTTAACAATGACAGCTCTGCAAACCACATTTTTTCCCCAAGAGTACACTGGAAAGACTATTGGGTAGGGACTGAGGGAGGTTTTGACATAGTTTTACAGGGGGATGGTCTGCATTAAAGGACTAGACACTTGTAGGTCTGATATTATGATGGGCTTCCAGCATTGTTCCAGCAGGGGATATACTAAAACTACCTAGTAATTTACACTTACAGTTAATGTTTAATAAAATTTGTAAAAATGCAGGATAGACTAAGAGTATATATAGGCAATGTAAACTGTATTAATCAAATACATTAAACAGGATGAGGAAAATAGAACCTATATTTAACCACAAGGTTAAAAATGTGTCTACTTAACAAAAAGTTGTGTATCTATTGTACATTTACGTAGATTTAAAAAAAGATAACAGAAATAATAGAATAGAATAGAATGCCTTTATTGTCACTATACAGGATGTACAATGAGATTGTAAAGATAACAGTCTGAAGGCCTCCCCCGCAAATTGCCACCTTATCATGGTGGAGGCGTTTATGTGTCCCAGGGATCCTAGGGGCTATGTTGTTTGGGGGCTCTTGCCTTAAAGTAGGGTCTCCCAAAGCAAATTGGTTCAGGGTGAGGGGCCAGATGAAGAGCAATTCAGATGACTCCTGTGGAGGGAGGGTTAAGACCCTGGAACCAAGCCTGGGGAGGGTTCCTGAGGGAGAGCGCCTGGTGGCTAGACACTCAGCTGAAGAGTGGAGCTGAGCTGTCAACTGATCACCTGGTGGTGAGTTGGATCAGGTGGAGGCAGAGGATGTTGGACTGTCCTGACACACCTAAACATGTGAGGGTGCGCTGGGAATACCTAGCAGCATGTTCCACACCTCCATTGTTGAGGCTGGTGCACAGAGCTGCAGCTAGAAGGTGGTTGGTGCCTATGGTGGTGGTAATACCAAAACCAGATGGTGGACAGTGGAGATGAAGGGAGCCATCAAGCTGTAGAAGGCCTTAGTTACCCTATAGGACTTCACAAGCAGGTCAAGTAGAATGGAGCTTGGGAAGTTGATGAAGCAAGAATGTGGAAGGAGTTTGGTGAGGCCATGGAAAAAGACTTTTGTCAGTGCTCTACACATGATTTATATTGTGGATGGGACGATGCTGACTTCAACTGATGATATAGGGGGGTGGTGGAACAAATAATTCTAGGACCTCCTTAATCACTGGGGGTGAGGTCACTGAGGTAATTAAACAGCTCTTTGGTGGTAGGCCCCTGGGGTGGATGAGATTCTCCATGAGTTCCTGAAGGCTCTGGATGCTGTAGGGCTATCTTGATTGACATGCATCTGCAACTCTGTGTGGAGATTTGGGGCAAAACCACTGGGTTGGCAGACTGGGGTGGAAAGGTCTATGCCAAGGTGCTTTAAAGGAGAGTTCATCCATTAATTGAACCTTGGATTCAAGAGGAAGAGTGCAGTTACCAAATTACCGCAAGGTAGTTACTTGAACATGACAGTGAATTCATTGTTAAAATGGCTTCCACAGTCACCAGAACTCAATCCAATAGAGCTCCTTTGGAATATAGTGGAACGGGATCTTTACATCAAGGATGTGCATCCACCAAATCTACAGCTGTGATGCTATCATGTCACTATGGACATAAATCTTTGAGGTATGTGAATCTATATATTACAAATTAAGCCACTTCTGAGGACAATGGGGTCTACAACATGGCATGTACCTAATAACTTGACCACTGACTGAATATTGTCAAATAAAATCTGGCAAATAACACAACAGTTTCCTGCAATGCAAATATATTTCTCCACATATCTGAAACGTTTGTTTTGCCAACCTTAGCCACCTTCGGCGGGGGGGGGGGGGGGGGGAACAAAAAAAAAAAAAAAAAAAAAAAAAAAGCCACTCCCAGTAGCATGTACTAGTAACGTGGCATTTAAATTAGATCACTTTCATTCGTGTGAAGAAAACTGCACCCTACTGTTTAGTGTCACATCTTTCATTCAGCCATTCAGATTGGGTAATCAATAGCACATGCTTCATTAAGGGTGACTTTTACCAGCTGGTGTCTCTGTCACACACACGCACATATCTCTGCATCAGCTATCCTTTACGCCAAGCTGATACATGCAGTCTAAATTAATTACAAAATCAGCACTAAATAAAAACTCGGAAACTGAGAACTGATCAACTAATTTTGTTAATTTACCCATTTATGTCTTCATGCGCTCCATACATTAAAACACGCGGTATAGATGAGAGAAGTACAGTAACATGCTAAAATTATGACATTAACATGAGAAGTTCACAAAAATATGCATATATATATATCCCACAATCATCAACTGGATTATATAATGAGAATGACTCATGATGCATTCACATGTTCAGTCAAAAAGTCTAAAAATGCATTTCTGTTTGTTTACAGTACATTGCTTCAATCAAATCCTATTTTTCTTCTCAAAGAAACACTTTTTTCATGTCGAGTGAAGATAACCTGAGGTGTTAAATCATTTTTTTCCCCCCTGTTTTCGTTGATTAAGTGTGTCAGGTCACACAATCCCAAAATAGGAACCTCAAAGGATCACAAACAGCTTCCAAATCCATCCTAATTAAAATGAGTGTTGCAGTGCTAAAAACCAGCATGCAACTACTTCAAAACTTTGATCACAAAGAGGTTAAATCAGAATGCCTTCTTTCGAAGTACCATACATTCAGGCTGTAACATTCATTTTTTTTCCCCACCATGCAGGTAACAATTGTAACAAAACACCATCATAAGTATGATGGCTTCTAGGAAGCTGTTTCTGCATCTACACTAAATTTCCACTCCTTCTCTCCTTCGATTCAAATAAATGCACATTGCTTTCAGAAATCCGAATCTGCCATGCTGTGAACAGCTGCCCACGACGAGGTGGGCGGCCATGTCGTCAGACAAGAACGCCTTTCAGTTCTGAAAATATTTTCCTCGTGAAATCATAAAGGGGTTCTAAAATTATTGTACAGTTAAGAGAGTGCGCACCGATCTATAACCTACTACAATGCAATGCAGCCAAAACTGTAGTAGGAAAACTTTTAAAACAAAAGACTATGTGTGACTGTGTGACTATGTGTGGGCATAATGTGTAATAACTGCTAAAAGCTACAAACTTATATGATGGGATGTTAAACGCCACATTACCTGAAGAGTGCTAAGAAGAGCTCCGCTTCACAGATTTTATGAGACATCCCTACAGGATTGTTTGAATCATTAAACTCAGTCATACTTGAGTTTGCTAGTGACAAGAGAGCTTATGCTTACACACAGCATGACTTCAATCTAGTTTTATCTGTATAGTGTCAGGTCACACCTGCAGTCAGCTCAAAGTGCTTTGCGTTTTAAGGTAAAGATCCTGCAATCGTAAAGAGTGACCAGCTTGGGGGGTGAGGGCAGTCAGACAAGAGCAGCATCACAAAACATAAACTAAAACCTTTTCGGATTGTATTACTCGTATGTCAGATTTGTGGGGAGAGCCCCTGCTTTTGTGTGATTGATGGTCCTTGTTTTCTAAGTAAAACCTATCAAGACATCTGCAGACCCAGGGCACATCGCTGCAGATAAAGGCACGTAAACTATAAAATACCTCGATCCTTTTTATTCTAATTACCCTGCACAGATACTGCATGAAACAATCAATTTTATCACTCAATACAATAAAAAAAAAAAATCAGCCTGAAGGATGGGAGAGCTGAGTTGTGGTAGGGGATTAACTACTCTGCAGCAAGCTAATCATAACTGATGGCAAACTCATTGTAAAAGTAATTGCTGAGATAAATAAATGTTAGTGTCAGGGAAGAGTTTACTGGAATAACTGAGAAGTGAAGGCCTCTCTTACACAAGCAAAGGCTGATCTAATAACAAAGGTGATCCATCTACTGTGGGAAAAGGTCAAGTGCTTCATCTAATCACACCGATTTTCACAACAAAGTCGTTCTCCGTACTGTCTGTTTAATCTAGTTTAATCTCCTTCTGCACGACTATGTTCAGACATTTTCTAACATACAACACAGTTTAGAAAATGAAACAGTCCATAAATATCTGCTTGGGCTTCAGCTAAACATGGCTTTCCTTCTTACCTAACCAGAGCCTTGACAGTGGAGCGCACAACACTGGAGAGGAGGAAGAGCGGTGTGACCAGGATGTGAAAGAGGGACAGAGAGGCAAAGGCCACAGCTGGTGACAGATCGGCGTCCTCAGAGATGTGGACGTGAACCACAAATGTCTGCAGGTTCAGAAGGAGGGCATAAAGGGGGAAATTAGTTTCAAAAGTATGAATTTACATCCTTTAATTAATAACTTTTTAGATGACAGTCACTTGTGGCCAGTCAAACTTGCGTCATCTTGTTCAGAGTTTGAGAATTAAATCAAATCCTAGATGAGCTGTTTGTCTCCAGGTGCCCTTCACGGTCATCCTACTCCTTGATATCTGTCTGACTTTTCTCATTTGTCACCACTCAAGTCTACATCTATGAAGGACTTCTATAAATACAGGCAAGATTTAGTGTGGCGCTGTCAGAAAGTCCTCCGCTGTCTCAGTGTGAAATGTCACTGCACAGTCAGACTGCTCGGCACTGTCTCTGCTCCATCCTTCACTCTGGGAGCAAAACAACACAATGCACTCTGACCAACAGTTATGATAAGAAGGCACAACTAACTTACAGTAAGCATCATGATTATTTAATTATTAGTGAATTCAGTGGAATTTAAACTTACCGTCAACACAGCTGCTATAGGGATAGCGGCATTCATGAAAACTGAAAGCAAATAAGAAAAAGAAATCTCTAGGGGCTCTAGAAGAGTCCAAGATTGTAAAATGTGCTCATAATAATTTTTCTATTACATTAAGAAGGTCAAAAATTATTATTGCAAAGGGACCGAAGGGACTTACTAGATATGGATGTGTAAAGAGCAAAGGCCTGCAGGCTGGTGAGCTCTTTATCCCTGGTCTCCTCCACACTGTCACAGAAGATGTTCTCCCAGGCGTACAGTTTCAGCAGCTTGATGCCCCGCAGCAGCTCGTTGGTCTTCTTCAGGCGCTCACTGGAATATTCCTGAAAAAAGGCACATTTCATTACCTAACCTCAGTCTGGCACATAGAGGTCACATATGTGACTGATCCACAGCTCAGCAGCAATCCCAAGGACAGAGAAAAACAGCATAATTATATTTGACTGGATTTATAAAATTCAGCTATGGAGCATTTGGAAGTAGCAGACAGGCCTGGGGGGTTGTTTTATGTAAAGTGGCTTTCATACCAAAATAAATAAAAGTCCTCATTCCCCATGGAAATATTAATATTAAGGAAATGTTATTTTGAGGTGTTGCTATAAAAAAATTAGGAAATTTAAAACTGAGCATGGGCTACAAGCGTCATTAAAAAACCATTATTGCCCATTGCTCATTCTGATCAAGTGGCAATCTTGTGCAACAGATGAGAGAAAAGGTCTGGGGATTACCGGAGATATTAAGAATTCATCTCTGGGGACCAGAAAAACCTGCACAACACACAGTAGTTCTCACAGCAGTTTATGGACTTATTTTTTAAAATATATTAGCTTAAATGGCACACTCTGCCAGCCTCAGATGCAAACATGACTACAGCTGAATAAAAATAGCCACAAACAGTTCTACATCACTATAAAAAAAGAAAGAAAGAAAGAAAAGCCCATGACAGCACTCACCAGGGTGCTCTTCTGTGTTTGGGACAGCTTTGTGGCCACAAAGTATTGTACAGGAGCCAACACAGCAATGACGGTCGCTCCAATCAAGGCACTGATTCCCAAGAGGTAGTAAAGCAGGATGACTCCCACAATAATCTGAGCAGGGAAGATGCACAAAAGATGAAAACAAGCATTAACCCTGTGGTGAAAGCAGGGGTAGTTTTCACTCACACGTCACTCCTCACTGACAATTACAAAATCCATATGAATACCCTGCAGAGCTTTCTGTGAAGCAGTGACCTTGAACAGAAAAAATGCAGCAGCATGCAGGTGGGGAGATCACATAAATGTGGCTTATAACACCTTATAACAACAACAACAACAACACCTCACATCTAATATTCACTAAACAAGGAGATGGATGAGAGTCACTGGAGAGAAAGTGGGTGATGGGTTTTTATTTTTCATAAAAGCTGCCCAGAAAGGTGTCAGTGGTGTAAAGCACCAGCCCCCACACGCTTTCTCTCAGCTCCTCACATCAATCACACGTAACTGAGGCCAAGTGCTGCTACAGGCAGCTATGGTGTTTCCAGCATGTTATGTGCATCTTGTTTATCTTGTGTCACTGTCTGCCTTTGTAGCCCCTAGAAATCTGAGGTACTGATTTCCACCAGTTTATTGCAAGCCTTCAGGACTTTTCTTATATAGCCATTAATTCATTAACTAAAGAATGTTATTAGTGTACTGTTCATGTCAGCTCATTTACACCTATTAAAAACAGCAAGTTTAAATATGTAAAAAGGACCCATTACTGATGGGGATATCCTCCCGCAATTAATGAAAATATAAAAGTATTTTCACATCAGAAAAGCCTTCAGCAGACAAGTTATTACCTTCTGCAATGTCTTGCATATTGTTGTGATTTATATTTCATGTGGTATTTTTAGTATTTTAGAATGTTTTTGAGTTTATATGGTTGCTATTTTGGCCAGGGTTCCCTTGTAAAAGTGATCGCAATCTCAGTGGGGCTACCTGGTAAAATAAAGGTAATAATAATAACACATACAGATGTAGCTGTTTGCTTTCACTAATTCAAGTCACTGTGCTGGACCGCTCCACCGTGTTCCTGCTGATGGTGCCTTTGTAATGTTTTTAATGGAGTTATAAATAACATCACCTTCTGTGTAGTAAGTTCAGTTTTGGTGAGTGAAATTAATGGAAAATAGTATTTTATTAGTCTGCGTAGGTTGCACTAAAGGGGCAACAATGAGAGAACCTCCTAAACAGGAATGGTTTTACAGGTGGAGGCCACTGATGTTTTCCACTCCTCATATTTTGTGGCTGTTTTTTCACTAGTTTTGCATTTAGCTAGGGTCACTGTCACTACTGGAGCATGACACCGTACCTGGAGCCTGCAGAGGCTGCACAGGTAATCCAACTCCTCCAGGATGGCACATCAATACGTGCCATTGCCATGTTTGCTGCGTCTTCCTGCACAGCCTCAAGAGCATAGAGGAGATTGCAGGAGACAGGCAGTTACTCTAGGAGAGCTGCACAGAACCGTAGAAGGTCTTTAACCTATCAGCAGGACCAGAACTTTGAATTTCAAGACCACTTTCTTGAGGATTAGGAGTCTTCAGCCATGATAGCAGCTTTAAGGGAAACAGTATTTTTACCTGCTGGTTGAGCTAAATGAAAACTCATGGGCTCAAGGAAATATAGAATCTGTTGGAAATATTTATTACAAATTTCATGGTTATCCATCCAGCATTCAGTCTGGACCAAAGTGATAAACAAGAAGGACAAAATCAACACCCTTAAAGACAATAGCATTGTTTTAAACAGGACACAAATGTGCTTGTAATATAAATTCACAATAACTGGTCCCAAGCATCATCTCGCGTAAATGTTAAATGGCCGGGAAAGGACAAAACTCAACAAAAAGAAGATTGATTAGCTCAAGTCTGCACATCCTGAGTCATGACTGACCCTGTAACAACAGACACTTTGGTTTGCCAGAGCAGGAAAAGCAAAGGTGTTATTAATAATATTAAAAAGATTCAGGTTCCTGTTATTGTTCATGCTGGTTCACTGCCATGGTTCACTGGGACACTTGATGGAACAGAGCCATTGTTAACGAAACCAAAATGGCAGGAAAGGTCTTTTTGTATCATGGATTAAAGAAAGTGATTATATCTCTGGTTGCTTAAAGTCAACACTGGCTTACAAAGATTACATCTTTTTATTTTGGATTTTGCTACCTGTCCAAAAAAGACATTCTGGAGGAAAAGCACAGGTGTAAGAAATAAAACAACTGATTCAATCTTTGGGGTCATGCCTCATCTCTGTGAGAAAATGTTGGAAGGAAATAATAGAAATAATAGTTTATAAGGATAACTAGATTCTGTGAAAAACATAAAGAGGTGACACGTCTGACATAATAAGGGGTGAATTTCAAAAGCTCAGTGCAGGAGGCAGCAGAGAGAGAGTACAATGGATTCATTCCCAGACAGGTGGATACAGCCAGTGAATACAAATGCTGCTTAAACCTCAGAGATACCAGCAGCTCACAGGATCGTTTTTTTTCCCTTTTTATTCCTGTCTTTACTGATAGGAGTTTGTGTGAGTGCCTTGAATGGTTATTGGTGATTTTTAAATACCTTTTTCATTGAATGTTTGATGTGTTAATCAAAGAAATTGTTGTTTCTATCTTTGAAATGTCTGCAGAAATTATAAAACTGAAAATACAAGAAGAAAAAAATACTAGACATGGGTTAACTATGTATGCACATGTAATGTGTGAGGGAATTTGTGCAAAAAAAACCCCATGCAGGTAGAATTTATAAGCCCCAGGACTTGTATTTGGCAAGTTTCTTTCATCTTTTTTAGCATTTTCAAATAAAAGTTGCTTTAAGCGCCATTCTTGGGACAGTATTTCCTGCTGTAAAGAGATAAGCTCTCCCCCTCCACCCAAACACAATGCAAGGTGTCGACAAAGACTTAAACCCAGAGCCCAGAGTACACATTGTACATCAGCACAGGACTGGAACATTCACTAGACCTGCGGCGAAAATAAATGTCTTCTAAACATATTTTTTTTTAAATGTCATTAAATCTCTCCACGTTTATATTTAAGGCAAAGCCACTTTTTTCATGTGCTGTGTAATGATACAGGCCAGAAGGAAGAAAAATGACATGAAAAATGTATTGTTTAAGGCTTTGCGAAAGAATAGGTGGAAGGATAAAAGCTATGAGTTTCTGCAGGCTTCCTGTGACACAAAATCTCTACAAGTAATTAATCGATCTCTGTGGTTTGCTGATATTGCATTTTCATTATAAACAGGTCATATGGAGTCTAATTTATCCCGGGGACTTGATGGTATAAAAGTGATCTAGTGTATAAAGGTCATCTACTGCCTGCATTAACTGTTCATCTCCAAAAGGGTTTATAACAGCAAATGCTCAGTTTTTAAGACTCCACATCTCTGCATACCCCCCCCCCACATGGTAAAAAGAATAAGAAAAAGAATAAGTCTAATGCAATCAAAAAAACTGAGTGCATAGCAAACTACAGAAAAAACAGAGATACCACGAAGAAACATCAGAGCACCAGACAGTCTAATATTAAAAAATGCAGTGTAATAAAGACCTTTGAACCTCATCTTAACGATAGCTAACACATAGGGATGCAAAACAAACTGTGTAACAGTACAACATGCAATGAAAGAGCAACGCAGTAACAGAAAGGCAGCAACATGGCAAAAAGCCATCAAATGTATAACACAGAGTCACACTATTCAGCGCACTGTAACATAGTGTAAAACATTATTTATAGATCTGCAGTAAAGGACTGCAGGCTAGGCAGCCACCGAGCCTACATAAATAAATGGAGTCAGAGAAAATATCCACGGACCGCCTGAGTCGTGTCCGCTGTTTTTCTCCAATGTGGTTATGATGTCACTGAAGCCCTGGTAGTGAAGATAACCCTTTAACAATACTAGGGCCATAGTATTGTTTTCTGTTACTGCCAAAAAAATACAGGATTGTTAAAGGGTTAAAGTTCACCGCAGAGCTTTGGACCTCTAGTCTGTGTTTTGTTTATGGATAATAGGATAAGTAGTCATCCTGAAGGTTTGGAACAGGAAGAAGAGGAGGAATGCTAGCAAGGAAACGTGATGCAAAGGACACATTTAAAATTTCACAATAAACCGAGGAAGCAAATGCAATCGAGTCATTAGTTAGACCTCAAGGACACAAACAGTCTCTTGGAGAATTTAAACAGAACTTTTTCTTGTTTGCAAGAAAACTCTTCAGGGCATCGTCCAGAAGGATTTGGTTTATCTAGAACTGACATCTCTGCTTCTGTTCTCTTTAGTGAGTGAAAGAAAAGCTAAAACAGCGGCTGCAGCTCTTTGAGTTATATGGATCAAATGTATATTAATGGAAGTAACCCACTGCCGCTCTGTAAAAGTAAAAAAAAAAAACCTCTACACATCAAGCTACCTTTAGAAATACAATTAAAGCCGGAAACATACAACAACTAAATTTTACAACACCTAAATTTAGTGCTGCTCTGAGTGGAAAACCCATAAAGGTAGACAGGGCAGAGGAATAAAAAAACCATGCTTTGTACCTGTACTGGCATGGCCCACAGGTTAGGACAGAGAAAGAAGAACCACATAAGCTGGTTGGTATCGATGGCGACCAGGTTGCAGATCTGACCTACGGTTAGCTCACCCATGGACATGTTGGAGGTGCACAGACGCATGATCTTGTTGTAGATTTTAGTCTGGGGTGTGAACAAAGTACATGAAAGGGTTAACAGTAACAGCTTTTCCCTGTGATAAGCATTAGTCAAGAAGTGCTTAATATAGTGCTTGTTAGTCCTTAACACAATACAATGCGTAGATACACACTCACCGACCATTTTATGTACACCTGTTCAACTGCTTGTTAACACAGATATCTAATCAGCCATGTGGCAGCAACTCAATACAATTAGGCGTGTAGAAAAGGTCGAGACGACGTGCTGAAGTTCAAAGTGAGCATCAGAACCAGAGTAGAAAGGAATGTGGCACGGTCGCCGGTGCCATGGAACGGGAGAGTCCCTTCATTCATGTCAAAATCAATGGATAATATTTTTTGGGGGTTTTAAAACTGACAAATGTAAGCAAAGGAAAAAACAGTTTCATGGCCTTCAGCTTTTTACTAACAGTGAACTTATCAACAAACAGAAAGACAAACAGATCATTAAAGTAGTCAACTTGACCTAATAAAGACAGTTTGTTTGTTTTTTGGGGTTTTTTTTTACAGAATGTATCAGTACAGTGTACCTGTATGGCTCCACGCAGGTTGATGCCTGTTTCGATGGCCACATAGTACGAGGCCTGGAGGAAAGTCCTCTGCAGGAGTAGGGCAAAGAAGAGCAGCACAGCCAACACATATCCATTTTCCAGAAACTCCTTGGAGGAAATGAAATAGATACCGAGCAGCTTCATCTGGAAGTGCGGACAAGAAGAAAGGAAGATGCAGAAACTCAGTGATTTGTCATTGTTAGCGAGGAAGAAACCATTGGCAGTAATATAGGCTGAACGCCTCCTGTTCCTGACTTCAAAAGTTGAGGAAAACAGCATCCATTTAAAGCGTATTATCTCCATTTCAGAGCAAGCTCTAATATTGTACATGAAACTCAATTTAACTGAAATCAAGCCGAGCCTTTGCAGTGAAACACACAGCTGATATGTGGGTGTAGGCTGGAAACCAAGTAAAATACAGTTCAGGCTACAGAACATGGACACGGTATCTCCCTCAAAAATTAATGAACCCTGCATTACTTTGAGATCATTCTCCCAGAAGGAATTACAAATTATTGATTAGAAATGTGCCTCAACTCTGTAGCAACTCATCCTTGAAACTTCCTCATGTTTTGTTCTCTCTCGATACTCACGGCCTGAAATTGTCACTATTTTCAGTCTTGTCTCCAAACTGCCCTGCAGACAAGAATATTTACTGAGTGCCTCGTAAGTGGGGTTTTTTCTTACTATTCCTTGCATTGAACACGACTTTCAAACTAATAACTGAAGAGTTATTCCTACAGAAAGATACCTGAGTGCCCGAATCTAAGAAACAGAGACTGCTCTTGTAGCAATAAGTCTCATAAATATTTGATGAGGTTTAAATTAGTGCACCATCAGGCAGGTGTAAAGGGGAGACAGAGCATCATAAATGTCTCACCTAACTGTAATTGTAGAGGCAATAGGAAACCATGTGATATCTCAGATGTTTAAAGCTGCTGTCATTGCCTGAATCTTCTAAAGTCTTCATCACAAATGTAATAAGACTTCTTATCTTAATGCCTGTTCTGTGTCACTTGCTAATGACACAAAGTTTTATTACAGAGGGCTGTTTATGTTGTGTTATGTTATGTTATCGTGGGCATGGCCTCACCGGTGGTTGAATGGTGCGATTGTCTTTGCTGATGTGATGGACGATGCCAGAGATGCACAGGGGACCGGCGAAGCCCAGCAGGTCTGCCAGGAAGCGGAACGTGATGCTGAGGATGAGAGGCCTGCCGAATGCTTTCCTCAGGGCTTGCCAGATCCACTTTGGACCTTGGGGTGCTGTGCCTTGAGGCTTCTTAAGGGTAATAAAAAGAGAAGGGTCAGAGGTGGAAAAAAAATCAGCACGCTCACTGAATAAATTGAGGAGCACTGAGTGACATTTGGACGCTGAAGGATCCATTAGCATGATAAACATAGCTGTGGGTGAGGACAGGGGTAAACTAAATGGTCACGTCTTTGGAGAGAAGGTACGGCGCCACTTCTTTGTGGAGTTGAACTAGCGGGACAGCAAAAGTCAAAGAAACTAGGTTAGAGCATGAAAGCCTGCTAACACAGCAAGAGGAATTAACTGCTTGAACATAAAAGGCAAATTGACAACATTTAGTCAGGAGTTGGTTCACAGCACTGCAATAGAAACCTGCAGTACAGAATGAGGTCAGGTTCAGGGCTCTCATCCTCCTTGCTGCGGCAAAGGATAGCATGATTAATGGCAAGTTTCACATTGGAGCCTACTGCACCATATAAAATGCATACATTATTCCTCTGAGGGTATTAAAGCTGGAGCACCTTGTCAATGATGCAGAAAACACCTTGTAATCACTTTAAATAGCCAAAAATGTAAGAGATTCAATTCAAATGGTGAAGATGATTTCCTGAAGGAGGCATTTTTGTTCATTTACATTTATATATACAATTATATGAATTTCCCAAACAACACAACAGCATGGTTAAGTGGGTCAGTTAGTAATGATGAGAGGAAAACATCTGGGCTGTCACGGTGCAGCAAACAGTCCCAGGACATTTTCCCTGTGTGTGTGCGCCTCTCTGTGAACATCTCGGAATCATTCTCAGAACTGTGAGAACAGACGTGACTGTTATCATGTGCCTCTATCTTTCTATTCAAGCTCATATTAAACCTCAGCACTTGCACAGACACACGCACATCCTTTCTTCCTACCTCAAGTTCAAACAACTAGGAAGGAGGATGTTTCATTCTCACACACACACACACACTGAAACTAGCTTCCCATGAAGTGCAGTGCTTTCACCCCCGCAGGGGTCAGGATGTTGCCTCGTTCACAGTAGAATGGGAATGACCTGGCGCCTCCAGGCCCTCCTCGAAATGCTTCAGCACCAACCACACTTCCCCACCGCTCCACTGGGATCCCTCAGTCTCTCTCATCCTTTACTCCTGCCGGAAGGAAGTGGGGTTGCGTTCACACTGGACACACATGCAGACATGACGTTGAGTGTGACCTTCCAAACACTGGAAAACAATGACCCTACAGAGGACGCCCTTCACATCTGACCCCTGACACGTGCTCCAAAAGTGAGATGGACAGAGAGGCAGAGATGGAAAAAGGGAAAGAGGGACAGCCTGGACTGGTATTAGCAAGCCTGGAAGACCAGAAAGAAGAGAAAGGGAAGCAAGCTGTTTCATCAGTCTATATAAATCTCAAATAAATATACTCAAATTATTATTTTTAACCTTCCTGGGAGCCACATTACAAATTACTACTGATTTTGCTAAAGAAAGAGGAATTGAGATTAAATTTTATGAGAGAAAGGGTTTGATTTTTTTAATTGCAGACATTTTCAAGCAACCCAGAAAAGGGTATAAACAAACTGACTTATACCAGGATAACACAGGAATATCAAGCAAACCCACCACAGAAAGTCAAAGCCTGCAAGGTGCCTTTATTTTGGATGCACTTTCTATTTTGTATATATAGAGGTTAAGAAATACTAGAAACCTTACCTTGTGCAAAAATGCAATCCAATATATTACCACCAAAATATCAGTCCTACAAATTACCATAAGGCTTAATCAGCACATTTCTAATGCAGCACAAAAGAAAAGCAGTAGTGCTGGAAAGCATGCCACAGTGATGTTTTCCTAAATAAAAGATACACAATACAGAGAAAAAGTCTGAGCATGTGCACATGCAGTATACACGCAGTGGGACCGTTCACTGTTTACATTATTGAAGTACTTAAAGTTATGATGTCTAAATAAAGTTGAATGGTCCCACAGTTCAGTGAGTGATGAGTCAGTGGCAAAATCACAAAAAATCTTTTGTGGCATTCCCTGATCACTTTATGCACATGTCCCACTGACCTCCACAAACATACTCAAGAGAAACATAAAAAGCACGAGATTTATTAAGAAACTTAAAAAAAAATGGGTAAAAATAACATAAAGTGGGGGCCGCAAGCAGTCGAACAAGCTGCATGCCGACTTCTCACATAAATACTTAAAATCTTATTTGTGTCTCTGAGATCAAGATCCAAGATGATCCCTTGATAATCATCAAAAAGAAGCACAGTGTTCTGAGTTTGCATGCGCTCCTTTTGCCTGTGTGGGATTTCCATGGGAGCTCTGGTTTGTACCCACGCTCCAATGATGGCCACTTTAAATGAATGTGTGACTCTGAATTGCCTGTAGGTGTAAATGTAAGTGTGAATGTTAGTTCTGTGATGGACAAATGATATGCCCAAGGCCCATGTCTCATCATTTATCAGCTAAAGCTCCAGACCCCCACAACCCTAAATTATTTATATCAAGGTCATGAATGGATGGATGGATGGATGGATGGATGGATGGATGGATGGATGGATGGATGGATGGATAATTCAAGAAGGTAAGTAGAAATGCTTTTGACACATACACACACACACACGCACGCACGCACGCACGCACGCACGCACGCACGCACGCACGCACGCACGCACGCACGCACGCACAAAATGTAAGCCAATACCAAGTTTAAAAAGCTGCTACAACCTAACAA
>VUQK01021392.1:20972-35026 GCA_015106715.1 Bujurquina vittata | reverse complement strand
AGCAAACACTTATCTGGAGGTCTCTCTCCTGTTCATATGGGGTTCTTTCTCCTGATAAGTGTTTGCTTGCAGCCATCGTCAGGTCTTTCCATACTATTAAAGGGTCTCAACCTTCTGATATAAACTGTGTTGAGATCACAGTTGTTGTGAAGTGTATGTAACGCAGCTCCACTTCAGACAACAAAATAGTTGTAAAATGCTGCGTTTGAAATGTAATATCACCATCATCAATTTAATGCCATATAATATAAGTATCTCATTTAGAAGAATCAGATTTTCTTTTAAACCTGTATTTTCCACACTGGCACACTTCGAAGACTCAAATTAACACGCCGTCCAAATTCAATAACACACATGACCACTGGGTTCACTGATAACAAAATGCACATGGATGAGTGGTGGTACATGAGCACACTAAGTCTTAAAAAAGTCAAATTTCTCAGTGGAAGGGAGCATGTTTTGTTTTTGTATGTAAATTCATGTATTCTCTGCCGCACCTGCTTGTCTCTTAGCCTGTCAGATAATCTGCACTCCTGTAATATAAAACTCCACTTTCCCCCAAAAATCCCTCATCAGTGCAAACACACTCCCTTGTCCACACCCAACAAGTGCTCTTCCTCTCCCCTGCCACCTTTTCCTCTCTCTTTATCTTCTTTCTCTCTATCACACACACACACACACACACACACACACACAGGCAGGTGCCAAGTTGTTAAATTTGAGCTCTCCATCTACTTTCCTACACAGACAGACACACACACACACACATAAAAACACAAACAGAGGTAAACACACAGCCCTGCAAAAATAGCATTCATCTCTGCATCCATCTCTGATTCTGGGCTCAAAGATGAGAATCCTTTGGCAGGAATCTATCACTCACACACACTCACACACTCTGTCTCTCACATACGCACAAGCATAATCTCTCTCTTTCTATCTCACCACTCAAATTGAATCTGTGGTTTTGACAGGCCAAGAGGACAGGGACGGCGAATAAAAATCACCTCATTACGTACCTCCGAGCACATACACATCCATCACACACACACACATACGCAGACAGACACAGACAAGCAGGTCATTCACATGCATTAGGGATGGGAATAGGAAAGCCTTGAATCTTGGTCAAACACCATTTGGTGTGTAAATGCTGACAGACGAGGGTAGGAAGCCACATTTGTGTCTGGAGGATCAGAGACGGTGTTTGGCAGAGAGGCTTGAATAATGGAGGGAGGGACGGAGGCACAATGGTGTGTGTACATTTGTGCAGGATGAAATAATGATGATAATGATTAGACTGATGAAAGAAGGTCACAGCGACAATATAAGCGCTGAAACTGATGATAATGATAGTGTTCTGTCAACTATTATCTCCTTTTGATCATCGATCCTGGCACACTGGGTGGATACAATCATAATAAGATGTGCAAAGCCTCCCGCTGTTAATTTTGTTTTAGGAATCTTTCAGTTTGGACACAACTCTGACAGACAGAGGATGTTTAAGGAATGAAAATGTCTGCTACAGGATGAATTACTGATGTGTGCAAACTGGCAACGGTATGTTATCAAAGAGCTGCTAAACCTGAACTCGCTTAAATGCTGGGCCACAGGTAGCATCACAAAATCATCACAAACACAAGCTGCAGAATTAGGAGAGAACAGTTTAGCTGGAAGTGGCAATAACAGGACAATAGTTGAGTAAGGAGTGGGCATCAAACCAGTGAACTGGCTCAGGAATATTCAAATTGTGCATAAAGTTTTCTTCAGCTTTCTTTTTATATATAAGCTTTTCTATGCTTTTAACTTACAGAGAATTGCTGTTACTGTTGATAAACACTAAAGTGATCATTAATAATATTTAAGGTCATTAATAATGTTTGTAATTAGTTTGTGTGACATAAAATAATCACTTTATGAATTACACAGTGAATTATGTATTGCACTGTATGCAGATAATAAGAGACAATAAGATTTACATTCTGATGACACTGTCACTATTATCTATGCATTAATGATTAACAAGATTATGAGTTCATAACTTAACAGTGACTCAATTCTTATAACAAATCTGTCAAATGCTGTTGTTTTGTCAAAGCCACCGGTGTCTGAGAGATTCGCACGGGATGTTCTCTGGCACTGGTGCAGCCAACACCTCACATTTGAACACTTTATTAGAATCCTTTAGCATCCATCCATCCATTCACACACCTCCCCACCCACCCATCCACCCATCCATCATTATTATTGTGAAGTTACTACCACTTTAAAGTCATTATAAAAAAATTTAAATGCACAGATGTTACCATTTCATTCCTACCAGGCCAATATATATACTACTATACTAATTGGATGTGATGTTGGTAATAGCTTGCTGTTTCTGTAGTATTACTATTACTTTCTTGTTTCCATGTTATTACCCCACTATTTCCTCCTAGAACGTAAAACATACACCACCCTTGCACCGCGCTGTAATATTCAGTAGGGTAAGTTGAGGTATTTTCACTCTAAGCACAGCTCCAGTTTGAGTATACAATACATACTTCTAGATTTTTCTGTTACCAGCCCTGTGTCCTTGGCTGGCAGTAACCCTTAAACTCTGACAGCTCACAAGTTCTCATAAAGGTAAAAGATAATAGGATTTTTCATCTTTCCTCAAACGCGTGCGCACACAGTGACACACAGTGACACACACAAAATCTACTCTTGTGTTTGTGTCATGACCATTTTCTCAGAGGAAATAAAGGGTAAATCATATGATGAATATCCTTTTCGCCACGGTGCAACTCTGTTTATGTGTGTGCGTGTGTGTATTTTGTGCATTTGTCTGAAATGTTTGCAGCGTGCCTTTTTTTTTTGCTCTAAACTCTTAAAGCACTGCTTTGTATTCTGCTGATGTCTTCTCACCCAGCAGTGAAGGTTGGCGTTTAAAAGTAAAGACAGAGAACAGAATGAAAAACAGACAAGAAGCAAAGAGAAAGGGGGGGAAACTTTTTACCTTTGCAGATGGAGGTCCTTTCCAAACCAGCTGAGCCTTCAGTCGCAGAGCACCTTTCACATCACTAACGAAAAGGGACAAAAGTGGGAAAGGGAACAAGAAGAGGAAAATGGAGAGAGGTTAGTTTAGGTTAGAATGAAACAGGTCATTAGCCCCATTTAATGCTACTACCTTAAGAGCAAGAAAGCAGAGCAGTTAGGTCGCGTCAGGAAAAAACAGGAGGTAGAAACTATAAGTCTGGAGATAGCATTTTCCTGGAGCTTCTGTGGTAAAGGGAAACTCATTAGATAATAATAAGATTTATGTGACACATTTAAAAATCTATGTGTGTCAGAAAGGGAAGAGAGACTGACAGTGAAATGGGACACAGTCACGGGAAAAAAAGAGAGGAATTGTTGAAATAAGGGCTGTGTGAAGAGAAAACAGAGGGGGATTCCCATTAGAGAGACAGATGAAGGGACGGCTGAGGATGACAGCAACATCTGACAGTTGGCAAGTCAATGATGGACAGAGGGAGGGAGACAGAGAGAAAGAGTCCCTATACATCGAGGCTAATATGTGGCTCTGCCTCACGGGAAAAACACAATCTCACACAGAGAGAGCTAACAACCTCCTCTGGCTTCTCTGGCACATGACTATTTACTCGTGTCAAGCCCCATGTGCATGTGAGTGAGTGTAGAGGCGAGACTTCCATCATTCAATTGGTGTATGGAAAAAAAACAAAAACAAACGTAAGCCTGTTGGCTGCATTATTGTAAAGTCCTATATTTTATCAAATTCCACTGAAATATGACCAGCTCATTGTAGCCCATTGCAGAGGACAACACAACAACAAACCAAGGATCATGAGAAATCTGACCTCCAAATGCTTCACAAACAAACACCTGGCTGCTCTTTGAGGATTAGAAATATTTAACAAATGCAACAGTGTCTAATGAAGTAAAGACTTGGACAGAACCAGTATCATTAATTTAAACAGGTATATTTCTAATAAGGTAATGATGCCCATTGCCTTTGAAAATAATAAATAATAGCAGGATTCACTCTTTTCTTCTTCTCTGGCAACAACCAATGATGTCTACCTGCAAATGCTCTCTGCAGGTAGACAGATTTTCCTTAGTTTAATATGGTCTACCAAAGCACTGCCAACGGAGAACCAGGTTCAGGGAGGGGCAGCCATCACTCCCATTTCCTTTAGTATCGTGGGAACCATACTGTAAGTAAGCCAGCAGTCTGAGAGCAAAGTGCTCAATTGGGGTGATATGGTACTATGAGGTCTATGATTTTATATTCAATTGTTGATTTAAGAGGGAGCCAAGCAAGAGAAGTCAGTACTGTATGTTTGGTGTCTTCCATGCAAACTGCAGGCAACGACCAAAGCAATCACAAGGAGCTTTTTGATACAGCACCTTCTTTGTGACGAATTTCACCAAGCAACAACTAACAATCATTGGCCAACCAGCTGGTGTATACACATTTTTCCCTAGAGGGTGGTGCCTGTTGCACATCCAATATGGTGGACAACTCTCAAGTAACATGTGCATGACGTCATGTAAGAACACTCTGTACAACAGGTTGATTATTAATCACAGTGATCAGCTTCTCTTATGTATTGATACTGAGCTGCACATCACTCTCTCTGGATACATTGGCCAACAGCTGCACTGGAGCATTTGAATAAATCTCATCTGATTGGCTGAAGGCTGCACTGCGCTTGAGAAGTTGAATTTCTCTTGACTTTGACTGCAAGCAGTGTGAGCAAAGCGAAGCAGCGGATCCGTAATTCAGTTTGGCAAAGTGTGACGTCAAAGTAAATGAGAAGCGAGGGCGCTGAAGCCTGAAACACATCTGTGTGAATCCTGCCTAAGTCCATCAAGCTTAGTCCTTACAGCAATGAGCATCCTACAATTCCCCTGCAGCACCTTTGCTAATGCCAAGTGTCATTGCAGAATTAGATTTAAATTTCATTACATGAAATTGTGATCTCAATAATTTGATTATCCACATTTTGCAGGATAATGTAATGCAAATTGACTGAATGTTATGTGTTATGCATGCGCAAGCCTATTCTTCTGTAAAGGTGCTTTTTGGCGGCAAAAGCTCCCATAATTTAGTTTGTCTGCTTTAATTTGTCTGCTGAACAGCACCAAAATCAGTCTCACCAAAATTTGTTTCTCTTTTCAACAAACAAAAGATATGTGAAGTAAAAAAAAATAAACATGGATTATTCAAGTAGAATCCATTTGAAATTATTTTAGTTTGTTTTCATGTCACTGAAACGGTTGTCAGTGAAATGTGCGCTCTCGTTGAAGAAAACAGACAAGCTAAAGTTCAAACATATTAAATATATATGTTAAATGCTCTATATTCAGATGTTGCACACAACAATTGGTGCAACATCTGAAGTAGACATCCAATCTTTCACGCCCACGTGTTGCATCGTTTGTACTTAATAAGTAGAAATCAAAAACTTGACATGCTGCCGTTCCTGCAATTAAGAAGCATTTAAAGACCTCTCCAGCAGCAGGTGTTTCAGCCAAAGTTCTCCAGAAATCTTAAAACATTTTGTTACCCGCTTCAGAATGTACCAGCAACATACACGCAACAATTCACAAAGCAGAGTTTATAATAACTTCCCTCGCCCACTTCTAACTTAGCCGTCTAGCACATCTGGCCACATCTGTCCAATGAACAGCAAGATCAGTCCTATGTGTAACTCAAGCTAGTGAACAAGCTTACGGGGCGTTAATACCGGTTACTGGAAAATCACATGTTCCTGTCCAACACTGCTCTGAAGTTAGATCTCATGCCCACAAGAGTGACTCTAAATCAAGCCTTCATGCAGGGTGCAGGAAATGGTTTAGTTGTTCTAGTTGTTTATGGTTTAGTTGGTTTAGTTGTCTGTGTAGTTCTTTACTTGATGGCATGTGATTAAAGCTGTGGTCTGTCTGCTTGTCCTTTATTTGTCCTTTCAATTTGCATACTTAATAAAGAGACATTATATTTGGTGTTTCTGGCAATGTTCCAGTTTTTTACAAGCTCAAGAATTACTTGAAGTCAACTGAGAGCTTTAGAAAGTCAGGTATTAAACATTTCAAGTCTTAAGTCAAATCATTGGGTCTAAAGTCTACAGCTCGAGCTGCTACTTTGAACTAAATCTATTAAATCTGCATCGACCTGCACAATCTAAAGAAAAGACTAAAAACTGTTAAATAAAAGGTTTAGCTACACAAGCACACAACAAAAAGATACTCACACGAAGAGACACTCATTCAAACACTGCAGCTTATGTTTTTTTATTAGCAGGAGAGCTGTTTGAGCCCGAGGACGCAGAGATGGACAGAACCAACAGGGAGAGAGACTAAATGAGGAAGAGAAGGATTCTGGGAAATGAGAGGTTGCCTGAGTGGAAAGGCAAAATAGCAAACAGTTACAGATGAATAGCTGTTGAATGTTACTGAGAGCCGAATGATACCGCTAACAAGTGTAGCCATTTTGTATTTGCGTGAGTCCGTGTAGTCCTAGGAGCCTGCTGGCCAGAATAAACAGTCAGACGTTCAGACAACATCCCTGAGCTCCGCAGCTCTGATCTCTACTGCAGGGATCACTTTTTCAAGACAAACATCACATGCTTTCTTTAATCACTGAAAACGTACAGACTGTATCCAGCTGTCAACCATGAAGGCACTTTTGTGTCTCAACTCATTCTTGGCATCTGGTATTTATGTAATTTGGCATCACAAACTCAGTGGAGAAAAAACAAAATTATTCAGGTGAAGCGACATGCAGCAGAGGATGGAACAAAGAAGGTCCAGTAGCTTTAAAAGAAGAAAAAATGGAGAAAAAAGGGGAAAATGTGAGAGGAGAGATGGATGAAGCTCCCAAAGTAAAACAAAGAACAGCTAAAATTGAGGCTCTGATGCATTACTGCTGACAAATTAGCTAAACATAGAGACAACTACTGAACTGCCTCACACACACACACAAAGGCACACACTGAGTGCTCTTCAAGTATTCCTTATGCATCAGCAGTGTGCTTGCTCCTCTGTAGTCCCCTTGACTGCGAATAGAGAGGACAGCAGAGCGAGGTGCTGCGTGTTTATTGTTATCCTGACAAACTAGTGTCTGTAAAGGCTAAAAACACAGTGACCAGTGAGCCCAGGAGCACTGTGAGTGAGTCAGACTCAGCTGGTCTACATCAGTGGGAGGTCTGCAGTGTGGGATATCTGATTTGCTGAGAGAGAAAAAAAAAAAAAGAAAAGAAACGCAGAAAAAAAATCAGGTTGGCCGCAGGCGAGCTCAGGGCACTCTGAGCTGGCCAGGGCAGCCTCTGCCTCAGCCCTCTGAATGTCATTTCACTTGACTGCTATGAACATGTGTGCTGTATGTGGAATGTACCATGTGGTGTATATGTTGCGCTGACATTTGGCAAACAACACATGCTTGAATAAAAAGCTGGATGAAGTTTATATAAGCTGTAGGAAGCTGCACAGTACCTGCCTGGCACCGAGCAGCAGGCAGACTGATCCTGATCCTTCTTTGCTGTCAGGCAGAAGCCCGCTCCTATCAAGACTGTAAGTGTGTGGGCTCAGGAGTGTTTGATGGGCTACAGGACTACTAATGAATGCACAGAGCCAAACCTGCTCTGCGGGACATCAAAGGACTCTCCCACAGCTTTAGAGATTACTTCAGTGTCTACGTGGACACTTAAGATTCCAATAAATGTGTTTTCCAAAGGACACACACTGGATGACAAAAGCCATCAAATCCCTTATAAATAGGAAGAAGAGAGCTCTCGGGGCTTTGGGGAAGCAAGGAAGTTAAGTCTGTCCAGAGGGAGCTGAAAAGGAGAATGGAGGATGGAACAACACCTACCAGGAGCGGAGAGAACAATCTGCGACAAAAACAGTCGGAAGGAGGTGTGGAGTGTGATGAGAACAATCGAACAGGCAACCAGGACAAACTGAGAGAGGAACAAGTGGAATACTTAAAGGGGAAACAGCTTGCTGGTAAAATTTTTACGTACACTGGGAGTTTGTACCTGGACTTAACGACCCTCTCCTTCCTACTCCACAACCACTTCAGTAGGCATGGATTGCATCACTGTGCTGATATGTAATGCAGTGTTGTGATTAAGTCCAGCTGAAATTGACAAAATAGAGTCGTTTCTAGAATCAAAATTGCTGTCATTGTGACTTTCAAACCAAACGTGGATGCATTTTATTTTGAAAGAAAAACATATCTTTTGAGATTGGGATTAGCCTCACAGCCTCTGAGTGGGTGGCCTGACAGCTGAGCAGGCAGGGACGCAGGCACACAATGTAAATTAACTTGTGCTTATAATTGTGGCTTACAAATCCAGAGCAGGCAGCATTTCTGTTAGACGTGGTGTAGTGCAGGCAAGTGGGTGGAGGTATTTTGGGCAAGCAAGATTTTGTAAGTGTTGAAAGTTTCATTAATTTCCTGCCTGTGATTGGCAGATGCAGCATTTCTAGGGCTCAGATGGGCATTTGAGTGTTCTGTTTGTTCTGCCTGTACAAAAGATTTGCTGTCTTTTTAATAATAAAGAGCTTAAAGATGCTTGTACATAAATGCTTAAGGTGTGAGGGCTCCTACTGCATGACTCTCATTGAGCACACAAACTCCAGTGATGACAAACTGAAGCCCAAGATCAGGTCCTGCAGAAAAATGCTAAAAACAATCAGCAGTTTAAATCAGGTTAACAGTAAGTTCTGGACTTTTTATTACTCCCTGCTGTGATTTCTGGGTTTTTGACAACTGCGAGTCACACTTCTGGCTTGTCCTTGTAATGATATTGTTGAACCAGGGATTCATGGGCCAATCACAACTGACTTTGATCTCAAGTTGGCCATCAGTGAAACCATTGTATTATAAGTACCACTGACTATAACTAGCAGAATTGCTACTACTGTAACTCAAAGAAAGCCATCAGCGCTGCACATCTGTTTACCCACCTCAGTCACACAGTCAGGGACCAGTCAGAAACCCGCAGTTTCATGGGAAAAATGTGTATTTCAGTCCAGTTGATGGGTGGTTGCTCACCATTGGCAGGCGAAAATGGTTGCATGGAATTTCTTTGGCCACTATCAGATTGCCACGGTTGCCCATAGTTTCCATGGAAGACACAGACTTGTACGCAAACACTGGCCAACTACTCACCAAGCAGGATTGAAAAAAATTGAAAACATGTGACAGAAACCAGAAATGGAAACTGTTCGCCTTCGGAATGAAAGTTGCACCTTTTGAAATGCGTTGGTTGCAGCCGTAAGGCGAAGCCGTGACTTTTACTTTGAAGGTAAACACTCTCCACTTCTGGTTTCTACCCCAAATAGTGCTCACCTAATGATGATGGAAAACAATGATGCTGTGACCAAAATATAAAACAAAAGTCGTATGTGAATTATCAGGAATGCTCCTGTGTTCCAGTGGAAAAGAAACTCCAGCACTGTTATTCAAACATTAATATTCAACATGTGTACTGAAGACCAATATAAGTTTTGCTTCCTTTCCAGGTGCTCCAGCTGATTCTGACTGCACAGTGTTACTAACTCATTAGGGAGTCTTTGTTTGGTAGCTTGTTTTACCAGCTAGGAGCAAAACAAGAATTGTGCCCATACCTGTATATGAAAAGATTACATTAGTTTCCAAGTTGAAGTGAGTTTCCATACCAAGTTTTTGGTTTCACGTCATTGTTTGACAGAAAAGTATAACTTATACTTGCGTAGAAGTGTTTTTGACTGCTTCTGCGTGATGACTTTCAAACTGCTGGTATCCACAGATAATAAAACCAGAAATAAAATATTAACTTCTTTTTAATTTGGGTACTGATATTTTTAGTAATGTAATTTTGCAATCAATAGTAGAAATTTAACATTCAACTAGACTATCATAAAGTACAGTCAGGGTTGCAGCAGCAGAGATCATAATTGAACTCCCTTGGTTACGAGGCACAACGCCATTGTTCTTAGTCATTACTCCCAGCATGCTCTGCTGGGTCTTTTTCTCTCTGGCAAGGTGTCAAACCCGCTTCCCTGCACTGCCTGACGATGTTTTGCCAGGCATGGGGTTAATCTTTCCTCCAAACAAATGAAAATGGATTCAGGAGCGACTGCAGATATAAAACACAGTGAATCAAAGCTCTTCTATCTATCTGCATGCACAGTCCCAGAGGTAAAAAAAAAAGAAGAAAAAAGAAAAGCTTTTTCAATTTCCTGCTAATAGCAGCACTCCCAGACACACACGTGGTCAGGTCAGCGATCAGCTATTTCATGCTGGGCAAACTAGCATACCAACATATCGACACACACACGTACACACTGAGAAGACACTGCCTGAAAGCTGAATGCTGATTTGCTAATGAGCTGTCATGGTGACTGATACTGCCATTTAATTGGCTGGTAAAGGGGGCAATTAGAATTCATTGCATAGATGCACATCAGGAGAGGAAGACAGCCGGGGTTAGGCTGTCTGTACATCATATGTGAGAGTGTGTGCTTCAAAGTGAAATACACACTGGAACACCGAAGGCATGTCACTCACTTGTTATTGTTATTAATTCTGATCATCCATTTGAACTGCTCCATGATCTGAAGTATGAATTTACCAGTCTGTGTGAGCCAGTGTGTGCATTCATGTGGGTTACTTTGCATGCAGGGTGTTTCTTTCTCTTCTTCATCAGTTTCTCTATTTTTTTCTTCCATCACTCTCTTTGTACTGTTCCTCATTTTATCCCATGTTCACATCTTTTTTTTTATGCCCATGACTCACTCCTTTTTCTGTCTCTCTCATGTTTCTCATCACCATCTGCTGGCTCAGTATGCAACATCTGTCCAATTTCTTATTGTCATTTTCCTCCCCTCTCTCCTCAGACGTGTCTCCCTGTCTATCTGATGCAAATTCAAATTTGCTTTATTAACTTCAACATGATTTACAGAATTTAACACTTCACCTTTCATTATCAGGTCGACATTAGTTACCTGACTTTCCTGACAAGGGTAAAACAGTGTTTAATAACTGTATCAAAGAGTTGTCTGTGGCTCTACCTCCTGTAGAAATCAGGCATAGCTTTAGTTCAGACAGGTCACAAATTCAGATATCTGTTTTGGCAAATTCCAGTCTCGCTTTTTTATGATTTGCTTTCAGCTGTGGTGTCCTCCTCGGTCGTCCTCCATTAAGTCCACTTTAGCTCAAACAGTGACGGATGGTACCTTGACCTTGGAGTTCACCTCTAATCTCTCTGGAAGTTGTTCTGTGCTCTTTGGTTAGCATTTGTGTTCTCAGCCGCTTCAATTTGCCATCAATTTTCTTCTTGCAGCCATGTCCACGGAGGTTGGCTACAGTCCTGTGGACCTTAAACTTCTGACCAATGTGTGCAGCTGTAGTCACAGGAGCATCAAGCTGCTTGGAGATGTTCTGGAAGCTTTTACCTTTAACATGCTTGTCAATAATTGTCGTTCTCATCTCCTGCAACAGCTCCCTGCTTAGTTTTCTGAGGTCCATGTTCAGTGTGGTACACAACATGATACCAAAAAGCACAGTGACCACTTTTCATCCTTTAAATATGCAGACTAAGTTAGAAGACACCTGTGGTGCTAATTAGAGGACACACATTAGTTTAACACATTCTGGTGGTCAACTTGTTTTCAAGGGGAACCACCATTTTTGTCCAGGCCAGTTTCCTTAGAAGAATTCTGCTGAGCCACAATTCAAAAGCAACATCTGATTTTCATGAGTTAATTTTCAGTAAATTTTTTATTTATTATTACATTTGTCAGTTTCAAGTTATTTCAGTGACCCTTCTGGGGTTTTTTTCCTCTAACAGAAGGGTACCAACAGTTTCATTGTTACATGGTTCATGTTTGTAAGGGGTACAAGAAAGGCGAAATAAAGATGAAGAAGCACAGATTCTTTGATGTGTTGTCCCCACTGGTTTTCCTTCTGTGACATCCTCCGACATTTATTTTTCTGTAAGAAAATATGAAATTTTGTTTTGTTCTGACATGGTTAATGTTTTATGTTTAAACCTTGAAATTTTAGCTTTATTCAAATAAGGAACTTGCTCTCAAGTATTCACACAGACTGAAGCGTGGCGGAATCTGGAGCTCTGTATCTGCTCCTTTTTTAATCACAAAAAAAACCCCTCAAAACATGTTTTCTTTATCTGGGTTGCCAGGTTTGCCTTGATCCACTATGTTGTGGTTGCTAAGTCTGTATTTAGCTTATGTTTTTTCTTCATTTCTGGTAGCTTTCAGAGCCCCAAAAATCTGCTGCCTGGCATCACGTGCAGTGGGCTTAATGACTTTGAACTTAAATATTTTGCAGTATCAGTCCAGGAATGGAGGCATTTTCCTTTATCTTTGAATGTTTTGTTCATCTGTTTCTTTCTTTCTGTGTATTTGTCTCGTGCTCATCTTGCATGAAGCCTCCCTGAAAAACCTTAGACTCACGCTTCATGAATAATTTCTGTGGACATTTTAGAGTTTGCATGTGTGCGGGTGCATTTGTTTGTTTATTTGTGTGTGAGCACACGAGTGCACGTGCACGGGTGCGCGTGGTGGCCTGTACGAGCAAGGGAGGAGCAAGCACGGATCAGTGACCTTCGCACTGTTACATTTTTAAAACAGGCCGTGAATAATGGATCAAGTTAGAATTAAACAGTGAAGGATAAAATATGAATTAAAATAATGTGAATTGAAGAGATGTGGGGCTGAAGGAGGGAGAAAGGAGTAGCAGGGAAGGCGAGTGTGTGTGTGAGTGGGGGGGGGTACAAGGAGAAAAGGGAATCAAGATCTAAAAGAGAGGAGATGAGTGGTTGCAGATGAACAACATCATAAGTGTGTTATTTATAAAGTTTAAAGAGAATAAACTGCTCTTACATCATGCACTGGCCAACATCATGGATTAAAGCCATAGTTAACCAAAGGCATCATTTGTGTACTTTTTTCTTTGTGCAGCAACAAGAAACTTTAACGTAACTGAATAAGCATTTAGAAGGTAACTGCTGAGCCCTTTAACTGTAGCTTGTGCTGCTCAGAGCAACATCAGATTGTGCCTTTAAATGCTAGTGAACAACATTGCGGTGCACAGATAGTACTAGAGGTACAGATACGAGGAAAAAACTTTTTTTTTAAAGATAAACTAAGACAACGTAGCTTTAACTAAATTAAATCAAAGGTTTACCTTGGAGTACAGATGAAAATCACTAAAAAGCTGAAAATAAAATTGAAAACAAAATGTTTACGTCTCCACAATCATTCGAAGATGAATCTGACCTCTTTTCTACATCAGTGTTTTGATTATTTCTGTTCTGTGGGAAAAGCGAGACTCGTAACGAATTTGTCCAGATTCACTGATAAACAAAGCAGCAAATGAAATGTGTTTTTCAGCATTTATGCATTCACCAGCCTCTGCAAACACACCCCAACTGGCTTTACAAAGTGCTCTGAAATAAAAACAAAAGCTTGAAAAATGAAGAAATAATTGGAGTTACAAAAAAACATGAAAAAATACAAGTACTGTGAAGATTCTAAGTCAATACTGAAGCTAAAAAAATGAGGCTGGACATAAATAATGAATATAATAAAACAAAGAAGCAAAATCAACAGAGCTTAACTGGTAAAACCAAAAACCTGGATTACAGTCAGATAACTGTCTTTGTTTAGCCAGGCTTTCTTCCTGATTAGGGACTCGTTTGAGTGTTGCTTTGTCCAGTCAGAAGTAACAGGTCAGCGGGAGGGGAAGGAAAGAGACTTAAAGCAATAAAAACCCAAAAAAAACAAAAAGAAACCCACGACTTTATGCTGCTGCTGGAAGAGCAGCAAGAGAGCAGCGCTGCACAAAATTAATCATGCAAATTTTTAAGTTCCTATATTTATTTTTCCACGCGGCACACTCTCTGTTGTTTGTTTGCAATGTGACAACTCAAAATTTGAGCTTCTTTGCTTTAAATGGAATGCATTTAACCACGATAGTCAAGGAGTGGAAATGACACTTTGTTTCCAGACACCAAATTCACTTTTATTGACTGAATATTGTT
>VUQK01021392.1:2003-13112 GCA_015106715.1 Bujurquina vittata | reverse complement strand
CCACTCTCTCTCTCTCCTGGCCCCCCACTGGGGTTTCCTGCTCTGATTACTGTTTGTTCGTACAAAAACAAAACCCACTGTGAGAAGGATGTTCAATTCTGACAGAAAATGAGAAGATCCTGATTTATCATCTCTCTCTTTTTCTCTCTCTCTCTCTCTCTCTCACACACACACACACACACACACACACACACAGAGTTATGTTTAAATGACTTCAGAGAACATTACATCAACATACATTCATCACCGGCAGACATACTGTAGGCTGACTCTGACTCAGCCTGCATCCCAACCATAAACATGTCTTCATGTGTTCACCTTAAATTAATAACTTATCTTATGTAGACTTGCTTTTTGCCCCTGTAAGGAAGACAAGTCCCCATAATGTGGCTTTGTAAACAGATTAAGGTCCCTATGACATGAGTATACACACACATACACACACACAAAAAATCATATTGTTACTAGAATGACTCTACACATCACTGCAATAGGCACAATTGCTGTTTTATTAAATACTTTTGTTTTCATTTGTGTTTGGTCGGGGTTAGGCAAAACAGCTAATTGGTCAGTTTTAGAAAAAGATTATGCTTTTTTGATTATGGAGGCAGCCGACTGAATGAATTAATGAAGAATCACCGACCTTTTTAGACAGGCAGTGGTGTCGTTGCCACTGCCCGGGGCGGGACTGGTAACCAAGACAATAGAGGAGAAGCTCATTGCTTTCTGTGATGCGCCTGTGTAATTTTAACCCATAAGGTACCACCACCATGAAATGCAGCGTTAAAAGGTTGAGCTTTATTTCTGTAAGCTCAAGCTGGTTAAAATGCTCATTGTAAGCTCATTTGTTAGGTGGCAAATATGAGTGTTTAGCTAAGAGCACCTAAGCAGACTGCATGACTGTAGTTTGTACATCGCTCCAAAAGTTCTCACTTACAATGTAACAGATAAATCTCAATCTTTCTCTCGCTGTCTAAGGTTCCATTTTATGGACTGACATAATCTTTTATTCCAAAAATAAACATTTTAATTAAGCGATATGCCTACAGGAAATTGACATGTATTTCTTCAAATCAGCCTCCAAGCATTTATTTAAGGCTCTATATTTAGACGTTAATTAAAGAATTGCAGCAGCATGCTGCAGAGAACAACAACTCAATGGTTATTACGGCCCACTGTATTGTCCTCATTGTTTTTTTTCCTCCTGCAACAAACTGCAAACACATTTGCACATGCACATGCTTGGATGGAGTAATAACGGGAATGAGCTAGTGGCAGCCAATTGTCTCTACAGTATCTTGTTTGTACCACTGAAGATAAGCAATCGAACTGAAATTAAATGAAGGGAGGAAAAAGGAGAGGAAGGATGCAGCAGCCAAAAAAATTAAGTTGAATTTAAAGTGCTCTGAAGAGGATAAGCAAGTAGGGCAGTCAAGGGAGGAGGAGAAATAGGAGGAGGAGAATGGGAGGAGAGGAGAGAAACAGGATGGGGAATTGATAAATAGATCATTGTATGCAAGGAGCTACTCAGCCTTTTCTCTCCGTCTTTCCCACGTCTCCATCTACTCCCTCCACCCCCCGGACACCTGATAAAGAGAATTTCTAACTCATCTGTTTATTGTAAGTGAGCCTAAATAAGGCCAGGACACAGAGGAATCACACAAAACCAACGGATCCACACACACACACACACGCACACACAAACACACACACACGGTGAACAGAGGCACTGTACAATGTCTTTTTCTGTTTCACGCCTTGTTTGTCTTGTCGTTTCATTGTTGAGCGTCCCCTGTAAATGAGCCTCTGTGTTTACTCAGGGTTTTGACAGGACTCGTGGCTAAACTCTTAACAGCTCAACATACACAGCCTTGCACCAAACACAGAAGCTCCTCAGACATACTGCTTCTCTAATGGAGGAAGCAGGCTGGCGCACACGAGGATGGGAAAGAAAATGTGAGACGCACTCTCGTCACAAATTTAATAGACAAAGATGACAGAAACACTGTGCAGCTGTATTAACGTGTAGTACTGCTCCTAACATGAGAGGACAGAGAGAAGACAGGATGAAAAAGGCTAAAAGGTTATTTATAGACACCCCCCCCACACACACACACACACAACTTAGTTTTTCATCTCAGTTTGAAAAAGAAATCTTCAAAAAAAATCTTTTCTAACTGACTTTTTCACATTTGCTGGAGCACCATGCACACCAGAAAAACCTCTGCAGGGAATATTTTGCAGCCAGGTGTTTCATGGGGTCCAATCATATTTTGATAGATCACATAAACAGTATTAGGAAGGTAAAATGTAAAAGGTTACAGGTTACTAATTACCCTGTTAAAATGAAGTATACAATGCAATTACTTGAATATTACTTTGTTGACTTTTTGATTTTCTAACTTTTTTAAACTGGGCCGGAAAAAAAAAGTCCTCTGCAGGCTTCAGGTGCTTTGTTAGATTGACAGCGAGCACTCAGTGTTCATTACATTTACACCGCTGCTGAACAAGCGGTAACATTAGAGCTCTATTCTCACTTTAGAGTGAAAACATTGAAATCCAAGAACCAAAGCGCTGTCCTTGTCAGATGATACAGCCACTCATCACAGCTGTTCTTGTGCATCAGAACATCAGGTTTACCAGAGCAATGCCGATTGGTCTGTTTGGCAAACGAGAGGCTTTGCAGATTCAAACAAAAGAACCAATCAGAAGGAAAGATCCAAACTTCAATGAATGGAGACTGAAGCAGGTTCTTTAATCTTCTTGAGCAACACAATTGTTTACATACTGTGATGTGTGTAGTGCTAGTGCTGGGCCCTGCCTGAGGGGCCCTGAAACATTGCCAGAGCGATGGATTGTGAGGGGGGAAATATAGAGACAATGAATGTGATTTATGCAGGGAAGAATATAAAAATGTTCTAACGCTATCGTGCTGACTTGAATCTAGTTTCTTTAATTTCAGTAATATTCAACTTGGCTCCTTTGCTGCTTCTCCAATATTGTTTATAGTTGATAAAAGTTTAGTCAGCTTATGTGGACGGTCATAAACTTTATTTAATTGTATTCCATAAAGAAACTTGAGAACCTTTGCATTAACATGTCATCTTTCTTCTCACAGACTCTGTATGAAAGTTATTAAAGCAGAGCAGGATATTTATTCTTGCTTCACAGTATGAACGGCATCAAGCCTTTGGAATGTAATTAATCCTCACAACACATCATTGATCCTAATGATGTCATTGCCACCACAACAGCAGCAGCAGCAGCAGCAGCATTAGTTCCTTACAGGAATATGATGTGTACATAAAAGACTGCAATTTCTTACCTTTCTTGTTTTGTGCAGTATAGCAACACATACTTGTTGACTCACTGTATGCTGTACATTATTTTACAGCCCAACAAAATTGAAAAAAAGGGGACAAACAAGGTGTTACATTTCTCTGCAACGAAATGAAATGCCCCTCCTCACCACAATAACTTTCATGAAATCCCCTGTAAAGGACTTCATTGTTACAGGTGTTGCATTTTCAGCAGAAACACAGTTGAGCTCCCCCTCCATATAACCTCCTGAAATCCTCATTTTGTAAAGACAAGGTATTTAAACACCACCTGTTCTCTGCCTTCATGTCCCCCTGTACTTTATTTGCAGCTGTGCACCAACACAGTCTGTCGGAGAGAGTGCTCCGATATGCAGTAAGTGACAGCTTCTGTAAGACTATAACAGAAACAAATAAATAAATATGAATGTGACTGGGACTGTGAATGTGAGTAGGAAACCTGTATAATCTGCCTGACAGAGAAAAGAGGAAAAGAAGTTACATGAAACAAAAGAAATGTAATGTAAACATCATGTTGAGTGTGACCATTTTTATGCGTTGTCAAAATATATTTATTTTTACAACTGATTAAAGTTCACATGCACTGGTAGCCACTGGGGCTCAGTGCTTGCTGAAAGGGGGAAAGAATTCTATCACCACTAGTACATTTTTACACCTAAAGGCCAAATATACTCTGCCAAACAAACTACAGCTGCCCTATTGTTAGATTTACCAAGCACCTGCAATGTTAAATTTCTGGCTATTGTTCTTTTTAGTGATTCCAGAAGTGGCATTTGCACCTGCGTGTCAAGAGTTGTTTCTGCACAATGAAGCTTTTGCCTTTTTAAAATGTGCACTCTGAACAGATACACACCTGACAGTGGAAGTCGGCTGCCTTTGTTTTTGTTTTGAAGGGAACTGCAAATTTTGACGTCCATAAATCCAATTTCAGTTTTTGTCATTGTGCCCATTTGTAACACTTTGACAACAACAAAAACCTCTCACCTTGTACGCAAGCCTAAAATACAGAAATATGAAGATTATATGAAGTCATGCAACTTAAAGTGGATGATACTTTATCCTAGTACTCCATTAATAATCAAAAAGGCATATTTTACTATAGAGATATGACACAGGGGGTGGCTGTAGCTCAGGAGGTAGAGCAGGTCACCCACTGATCGGAAGGTCGGTGGTTCGATTCCTGGCTACTCCAGGCTGCATGCCAATGTATCCTTGGGCAGGATACTTACCCCTGAGTTGCTCTCCGACGCAAGCGTTGGAGTATGAATGTGTGTGAATGTTAGCTAATTAAAAGCACTTAGCTTAGCTACATATGGAAGTGCTTGTGTGAATGGGGTGAATGGGGTAAATGTAAACATGTTGTGTAAGCGCTTTGAGTGCTCGGACAGAGTAGAAAAGCACTATATAAGAACATGATTGTCTCATGAATATATGTTGCATTTTTATGCATAAAAATATGACATATTTAAAAAAACTGTATATTTATCATTT
The DNA here is from genome assembly GCA_015106715.1 of Bujurquina vittata. Lineage (NCBI taxonomy): Eukaryota > Metazoa > Chordata > Actinopteri > Cichliformes > Cichlidae > Bujurquina > Bujurquina vittata. The sequence goes on along the minus strand of VUQK01021392.1, from coordinate 8,283 downwards.
ATAGTTATACAGTAGAATGCAGCATGCAGATTCTCCTTTGCATTAATTTTCATAACAATGAAAGTTCACCATTGGAAATGAAGGTATTGCAGGCCGGGTGCTATGACCCTTAGCCATTTGACCATCAGGTCACAACAAAGGCAGAACTTTTTACTTTCAAGGCAGCATGGTATTCAGTTCATGTATTATTATACTTTTTTTTTTAATGGCACCAGCAAGTTATACTTAATTAAACAGAAAATTGCATTTATTACATCTAAATATCTTTGCACTTACTGTCTGGGCTTATTTACAAAGCATTAACCAAGATTTCGAATGATTAAGCCTTCCCTGCTGGGAGGCATGCAGATGTGCTGGATTCTCATTGTTGTTATTCAGATGCTTATTAGAAGGGCAATTTCAATTTAAGACTCCACCTGTTACTCTTTGATCACTTTAGTCTGAACTTCCAAACACAGAACAAGGATCTCACTTATCCAGAGGAGACAGGGAGGGCCACATTCCCCAAAGTGCTCATAGTAGTATTCTCAGTTTCTCGCACTGATCTCTGCTCATGTGTCTCCCGGATCTGTCGACTCACATTATCTTGCTAATATTTCAGAGTTTGTTTCCTCACATAAAACAGCAGGGATTCATTTAGTAGGCAATGCTCTGAAAGTACAAGAGGCTACGAAGCAAAAAACAATCCCTATCAATAAAGGATGCCTGATATTAGTGCTATGGATTTTCATTTCTCTCAACTGCAATATAATTGTAAAATGTATCTAGCTGCTGAAGTTGCAGAGTAAAATTTTATTGTCACATAAAATGACCTTAATATATCTGCTGGGGTTCCAATCAGTACCAATAACTCAATACTTACTTTGCATTGAAAAAAGCTAGCATTTAAAATACAGTATTCACATACATTCATGCGCACCTTTAGAAAATTGTTACATTATATTTGAATCTTAAGCTTTAAAAAGCAAACAATTTACTTTATTTGCACAGACAGACCTGTGGATGGAGCTGTATTTGGACGGCAGCTGGTAATTGCTGATAACAGTCATAAATGACACAATGCTCTTTGAAAAGTGCAGCGAAGAAAAGTGGGGGCTGATAATACATCTGAACAAAAACAACAAAGTACGTGCAAATGTAACTCAGTTGGAAACACATTAGTGAACACGCTTCCATCATAAAACACAAAAGACAACCACATGTTGTGGTTGATAAAGATATATTTTTTTAAAAGTTCATTGAAAGATGCCAAGAAACCTTAAGTGGCAATTTCACACCTTATTTGTATTTTAGTGTCGCTGCAAGACATAAGGCACAGGCTTTTTTTTTCTTTTTAAAGGGAGACATTTGATACGTCACAGTCAAAAAAGGGGCAGCTTTCTATGTCACACTGTCTTGGCTAACTGGGACACTTGTAAAAAGCCATTATTAATTTTATTAATAGCATGTGTGCGTTCTCCTGCTACGACAAATCAAAATGTTCCTAAAAAATATTTTTCTAATATTTCTTTGACACAACTTTGAACCCTCCAACTTTTTAAACCTCTTGACAGTCACATTTTAACACAAAATTGCAGCTTCACGACTTTTCCGTCATCTGACACGGCAGAGTTTATTTACTGTACCTCCCACACAAAATACAATAAACCCTCTGACGGTTTGAAACGAGTTGTGCAGTTGCAACAATGCACTTCCATCAATGCATGCTTTTTCTTAACCACTTATCCAACTAGCTTCATGGGGCAGGGGTGTTCACATTAAGAGGCAGGGTACAGATTGGATGGGTCATCACATCCACACGTACAGCCAATTTAGAATCACCAGTTAACCTAACAAGCGTATCTTTGGACTGTGGCAGGAAGCCAGAGAAGAGAAAGCCTTCACAGCCATAGGAAGAACATGCAATTTACACACAAAAGACCGAAGTTGACCAGAAGATTCAGACCAGTTGCCAGTTACTTGTTTGGTGTAAAACGCAAATGGCATTTATTACATAAATATGAGTTGTTTGATGTTTTACAGTCTAAATATTATTTTACATTTTTAACAGAAAAGCCAGTTTTGATGTTCAGATTGAAATCAAAGCATATTTTAGAGGCATGACTGCATTCAAGTCAATAAAAGAAATTCTAGTGGGTCTGAAGTTCCTCTTGAAGGCGAGGTGGTATCGAGAAACGCTTCTTTCATCTTGTAGTTATCCTACTCAACTATCAGCAAACACCGAGAGCCAAGAGGAAAGGGAGTAAAACAGCAGGAAGAGCCAGAAATCCCACTAAGTTTTGGAGCAGTCACACAGCGCCAGCTAGCAATCCACATTCATGTTGCTAGCTGGCAACATATAAAGTTATTTTCTGTTCAGACAATGCAGACACACAATAAAAGGTCAATTAACGTTAGGAAATCATCATAACTAGCAGTGGGCATGTCAGAGGAGAGTACATGCCATACAGATGATGGAAGAAGACAGTGAATTAGAGGAGATCAGGGTGAAATATGGACATGTTCAGTCCAGGCCTTTCGAGTGTGATTACCAATGTGAAGAGGGCTTTAATTTAAGCTCCAGGCCAAAAAAATACAGTATGTGGATTTTTGAGCAGCCCACATACTGTACTAATGACTCTGGGTTCAGTTCATCTTTCATCAAAATGTACAAGCTGTGCACTCTCACAACTGAGAGTGTACACAACTGTGAAGCTCGCAGTCTTCCGAGGCCAAAATCTGCAAATGTCTGTCATCTGAAAATGTAAATTGGACTGAATGGTTTGTTGCCATGAACATTTAAATAAGTAGCTCATATTTTTGTACGCTCTCAAGTTAACATAGAGTGACGACCGGAGAGTGTTTATACTGAAGAGTCTGAGCGGCGGGTGATTCATAAGAGGATGTAAAAGTGGGTTGTAATCATTAAAATTCTAAGAATAGGACGAATGGTGTGGGTTGGCTGGTCAGGTCATGTGACCATTTATATCTCCTAATGACTGTCAAAAGCGCAAATCAGATCACCACTTACATTATCAACTACAGGAGTCTCATTTTAGCGTTTATATTTTATTAAGAGAGAAAGTTTGTATCCTGTTCTTGCCTTCAGCCTTCACTTCAGCCTTTCTACAATGAAGACATACACATTAGCAAAAGGCCATTTGTGAAACCAAAATGGTAAATATTGGCACTGCATTAAAGGATGGAAACTCCTCATGTTTTTCAGTTTTCTGTATTTGTTCAGCATTAAAAACTTTGTGGGGTTTTAAAAAATGCATGCAAATTACTCATAAATAACAGCAAATCTGTCTCATTTTATAAACTGTATTACCAAAAGTATAGACTGACCCATCCAAATCATTGGGTTCAGGTGTATAACTTCCATGGCCACAGGTGTATAAACCAAATGCCTAGTCATGCAGACAGCCTCTAAAAACATTTGTGAAAGAATGGGTCGCTCTCAGGAGCTCAGTGAATTCCAGAGTGGTACCGTGATATGATTCCACCTGCGCAACAAGTCCAGTTGTGAAATCTCCTCGATACTAAATATTCCACAGTCAGCTGTTAGTGGTATTGTAACAAAGTGGAGGCGATTGGAAACGGCAGCAACTCAGCTGACAACGGATGCGGAGGCACATAGTGCACAGAGGTCACCAACTTTCTGCAAAGTCAATCATTACAGACCTCCAAACTTTATGTGGCCTTCAGATTAGCTCAAGAACAGTGAGTGGAGAGCTTTGTGGAATGGGTTTCCATGGTCGAGCAGCTGCATCCATGCAAAGTGTTGGATGCAGTGGTGTAAAACATGCTGCCACTAGACACTAGAGTAGTGGAGATGTGTTCTCTGGAGTGATGAATCCCACTTCTCCATCTGGCAATCTGATGGATGAGTCTGGGTTTAGTGATTGCCAGGAAACAGTATTTGTCTGACTGCACTGTGCCAAGTGTAAAGTTTGGTGGAGGGGGGATTATGGTGTAGGGTTGTTCTTCAGGAGTTGGGCTTGGCCCCTTATTTCCAGTGAAAGGAACTCTTAATGCTTCAGTATACCAAGGTATTTTGGACAATTTAATGCTCCCAACTTTGTGGGAACAGTTTAGGGATGACCCCTTCCTGTTCCAACATGACTGCACACTAGTGCACACAGAGCAAGGTCCATGAAGAACCTGACTGGCCTTCACAGAGTTCTGACCTCAACTTGATAGAACACCTTTGGGATGAATTAGAACGGAGACTGTGAGCCAGGCCTTCTCGTCCAACATCACAAATGTGCTTCTGGAAGAATGATCAAAAATTCCCATAAACACTCCTAAACCTTGTGGAAAGCCTTCCCAGAAGAGCTGAAGCTGTTATAGCTGCAAAGGGTGGGCCGACATTAAATTAAACCCTGTGGATTAAGAATGGGATGTCACTAAAGTTCGTGTGTGTGTGTGAAGACAGACGGGTGAATGCTTTTGGTAATATAGTGTATATTTGAATACTGTCAGGTATTGTTGGCATACTTAATTCTATATACTTTTGTATTTTAAAAGTCAGGCTTTTACATATTTTATGTCAGCTTATAAAATTTTACCTTACCACCAATGGAGGATTTCACATCAATCTGAAATACTTGCACTATCACAATATGACACTGTAAATGTCTGAAGCACAAAAGACAATCCACTTGGTCAGTCTGACATCATTACCTGTTTCCAGGTCCAAGCACTCCTTTGGTTCCCAAAATCAAATAAACTGTGATGCACCAGGGAGGTCTGGATTCTTTCAGCTGCAGTGAAATAATCAGTGTGGCTCTTCTCCCAAGTATTTCAATGCAGTTTAACATCCATGAAAAAGAGAATGTACTGTATAAGGTTTAACAGAGTAAGCAGAAAGTTAGCTAGTTTCCAATTAAAGTTGAAATACCATGTTCTGACTGAAATATTTAAAAATAAATAAGTAAACTGCATAGCTCTGGCATAACTTTGGAAGTAAACAGAGATAACAAAATAGCAGCAACATTCGGTAGGTTAGTGAAGCGGGGCCGCTGGCCTATAATGATGTGCTACCTGATGGCTTACTACAGAGTTATGGTTAAGCTATAAACACACTAGCACAGTAAAGATGCAGGAGTGCATTACAACATGTTAAAAAGATGTCAGCCTCAATCAAAGCAGCAGACGCTTGGACCTGGAAACAGGGCTGATGTGTCATCACTTAACTAGTGGATATGAGCGAAATTAATTGTAGCATTTTCATATTTTAAGCTTATCCAGTATGTGGCCCTTAATTCACTTTATCTGAAAAAAAAATTTTTTTCTTTTTTTTTTTTACCCACTGGTCCATTTGGATTAAAAAAGGTTTCTATTTTTTTCCTAATAATATCTTGAACTTGTATATATTTTGATGAGTGTTTAAGCACCCCAATGTGCTGTCTGCTAATGTAGAACTGGGTGAACAAGTTTTCCATTGAGCATTAAACTTTATGAACACAGCCTCTATGAATCAGGGAAATATAAATAGTTAAAAACTTCCAGGGAAGTATTTAAAACTGATTAGCTACTGAATTAATAAAAAGGTTTCCATTCAGTAGAACGATTTTAAGAGATGATGTTTGTGTCGAACTCTAGTGTGTGTGTGTGAGTGCGGGTGTGTGTGTGTGTGTGTGTGAGAGAGAGAGAGAGACCCAGCTGTTACTGATGTTGTGGGGACATTCTGCACTTCTTTTTCCACAGTCACATCATGGGGGTTTCTTATCCTTACAGGGACAAAAAGCAAGTTTCTGTAGTGTAAAAACATTTTAAGGCGAAGATATGATTTAACACTGGGGTAGGTTAGGGTTAGGAAATTAGCGTTTATGGTTCATGCTAGAATAAATCACAAGGAAATGAATATAAGTAAATGTCCTCTAAAGTCATAGATGCACAGCTTTGTTTACTGCATGTGTGTGTTCATGCATGTACTTGTTAAAGACATCACTACCTGTATAGGTGACGGGATGTACTGTTTAGCAGCACTGGGAGGTCACCGGCTTTTTAAATACAGACATTTTTTCACATACATATTCATAGAGTGTATACTCATAGATAGTCCTGCTGCACCTTTATTGGCTCTATTTCAAACCATTCAATTATTCAGTGACTCATCTTATAAATATGCATATTCAATTTGTGAAAGACTGTGTGTATGTGTGTATGTGTATGTGTCTGTTTGAAAGAGATCCATCTGGTTCTAAGTACCTTCTTCCGAACAATATGGCAAATGAGAAAGCAGAGCCTGCTATTATAGTCACACACATACACATAATCTGTGTGTGTGTGTGTG
>VUQK01021389.1:38545-48708 GCA_015106715.1 Bujurquina vittata | reverse complement strand
TAATAAGGCACAAAGACGGGGGAAGGGGGGGGGGGGTCGTGCTAGATACTGATAGACGGGATTATGTGTGAGAAATAAAAGGGAGCCACATTGTTTGACACACCCCAAAAATCAAAGTGAAAAAATAAAGCAGCAGGCTTGTCCATTTTTGTGAAATTTCATTGCAGCAACTTAAAAAGGTACTTAAGAGTTTGTATGGCCCCCACGTGATTGTATGCATAACTGACAACATTGGCTCCTAAAGCGGTGATGTATGCTGACCTGGGGGATCTCCTCCCCGATCTGGACCGGGGTGTCACTGAGCTCCTGGACGGTCTGAGGTGCAACCTCGTGGTGTCGGATGGACCAAAACATAATGTCCCAGAGGTGCTCTATTGGATTTAGGTCAGGTGAGTGTGGGGGTATCATCCTCCAGGGACTGCCTGCATGCTCTTGCCACATGAGCCCAGGCATTGTCGTGCACCAGGAGGTACCTAGAACCCACTGCTCCAGCATTGGGCCTCACAATATATCCTGATACCTAATGGCAGTCTGGGTGCCATTGCCTAGACTGTAGAGGTCTGTGCCATCACTGACCCACCGTCAAACCAGTCATGCTGTACGTTGTTACACCCTTGCATAATGTTGTCCATGGTTTCACCAGAGCCTTTCAAATATGTCACATGTTCTCAGGGTGAACCTGCTCTCATCTGTGAAAAGCACAGGGCATCAGTGATGGACCTGCCAATTCTGGTGTTCCAATTGGGCCTCACCACAGTGCTGGGCAGTGAGAACAGGCCCCACTAGAGGACATCAGGCCTTCAGACCACCTTTATGAGGTCTGGAATCTCCTCCATGCACTTAAGACTGTGCTGGGAGAAACAGCAAACCTTCTGTCATGGCACGTATTGATGTGCCATCCTGGAGGAGATGGACTGCCTGTTCAGCCTGTGTAAGCTCCAGGTATGGCTTCATGCTACCAGTAGTGGCACTGAGCCTGGCCAAATGCAAAGCTAGTGAAAGAACAGTCAGAAAAGACGAGGAGGGAAAAATGTCAGTGGTCTCCACCTGTGAAACCATTCCTGTTTTAGGGGTTGCGTCATTGTTGCCCCTCTAGTCTGCCTGTTTCTAATTTTATTAACACCAAAGCAGCCGAAAATAATTAACAACCCACTCTGCTAGTTAACTGACTACATCAATACCATTGGATAGATATTGTTGCCTGTGTGCCTGTCTCTAGAAACACCTTCTATAGAAAAGTCCTGCAACTGTTTTCACAAACTGTTTGCCTCAAGAACATTCAACTTTCTAGATGCCAAAAGTATTAAAATAAAATCTGCCACTTACTGGAAGACTAAATTTATTTAGCTAAAATATTTTTCAGTACAAATTGATAGAAATAATCTGTTTAAGCCATAAACTGCTACAGGAATAGTTGCTCTTTTATGTGAGCATGATTCATAAAATTGTCTTCAACAAATTGAAGATGCTCTGAAAATTTCATTTGAGGAAGCAACAGTGGAGCCTGTTATCTGAGCACTATGTCATAGTAGCTCCTCTGACCGACAGCACAACAGAAGTTTGTGTTTTACTTTGGGGTAATACCATCACACTTCCTTGCTCTAGTAAAAGGAAAATAATACTGCTATTATAGGGGAATGAGGCACAGAGGGGACTTACAAAAGAGACACACATCATGCGCCTCATTTAACAATGACCGAGGCCACAGAGTTGAAGACAGATTATTGTCAGCTGCCGCTGTGAATACGTGGCACGCCATGTGATGGCATGTCAAAGTTCTTGAGCACAGTGTACATTGTTCATTCAATCTCACTTTGCTACCTTTAGAATTTTCTGCTTTCACAGTGAAAGCCTTAGAAAGTTTATGAAAATTCAGTACAAGTGAGTACAAAACTTTACTCAAAATATGAGTGTCACACAATGGATATGCCTTTAGTGATTATAAGGATCTCATGGGGTAATACAACCTTGTTTCCAACCAAGCACAAGCCATCCATCTGCATTGTTTATTAGACTAAATCTAGCTGGCCAGTCATGACCTTTAAGGAGAAGTCTGTTTATGTATAAATATGGTGGAAAGGTGATAGACTGATTTTTCAGGATATTGCAAAGACTTGACTTTTACCCAATGTCAACCATGAATTCATGTTTCCCCTGCCAGAAATCTTCTGTTAGAAATGACATATAGTGTTCTAAAATTACGTTAATCTAGGTTCAAAAGTAAACATTTAGTAGAGGTCTAGATCACACTTCACATGTCTTTGATTCTTTTTTTATATATGAATTACTTGGTTGTGAAACAGAGATAAGCATTACCAGACAGCAAATGCTAAATATAAGGGTGAAATTTATTTGCATCTACATGTAAATGATGCTCCCCATGGGGTTATGTCTCTTACATGTGTTGCATGGTGAGTTTATTTGTACAGGCCTCTGGACAGTTACTGGGCCATAGACAGTATGAAAAAAAGACGCTGCTACTGTGACATCACCCACTGGTTTCTGAAGACCTGTTTTGAAGAATCCAAATGTGCGTTTGTATTTTGAAACCGGATGTGACGAGAAGGGGTGGATTTGAGTGTGAAACTGCAGAGTCACTGGTCCCCACTGTCCCCAGAAAACTCTCCTTTCTAAAGAAGAGTATGAACAAAATTTAAAAAATGGACTTAATTTTTTATTCAATATGACCGAAACCAACGACTGAGCCTATAAACTCTCCAGGAAAGTGTTTCCAAAAGTCAAGACAGAGACTGGTTTTCTCATAGACATATATAGGACTGGAAAACTTTTTGCAACCACACGTATCACCCACTGGTGGCCAGTAAAAAGAATGCAGGTTTAAAGCACTTCAATGTTAGCCTCACTTTTCAATCTGGAAGCTATGTCCATCTTTTTCATACTGTCTTTGGTTTGGGCAGCAGAGTGGTGTAGAGGTGAGCAGCATTATGGCACATCAGGAAGCGTCTTGAACAGTTAAAATCTATTGGCCGTCTAATGCGTTTTCAGACCTATTTCTCATTTCAACCAATTTTAGAAGCAAAGGGATGTCTTTTTAATAGACGTCTTCCAAAATACAAGTTGTTTGGTTAAACAAGTTTTTTGCAATGAAAAAACAAAGTATACCAACGCAGAATTTAGTAGTTTTCAAACCATTTAAACCCTATATCTAGTTGAAAATAGCACAAAGAAAACACTTCAAAATTATAACTGAGAAATGCTGTAATTAAACTGTAACAGACTTTTGCACCCAACAATTTTTTTTAAATAATTTTTCGGAATTAAAACTGAAAATATACTCTCAAATCACATATCAACTGGTTCATTCGAAAGACACCGTTGTGATGTACAGAGACAAAATTAGAAAGATGTTGTGATTATAAAAACAAGCAAATATGGATGGAAAAACATGTTAAATTCTTGAGTTTTTAACCAAATAATTGTCATATAACCAAAACAAATGTAATCTGTGACTATGTGAATCAGTGCTAGGGTGAAAAGTGTCTCTGGCGCCACATCATTAACTAAAACAGCCTAAGTGAAAGCCCAACATGCCTGCCACCATTTTCCACACTAATGAAGCATATCTAAGTTTTAAGACATGGCAGAACGAATTTAATCTACCTTCTGAGGGCCCTTAGTGCCATCAAATTAATTATTCATAAAGAAAATGATATTATAACTCAATTGTCAAACTCTGCAGCTCTTTTTTTAAACCCACCCCTGCCTGTCACTCTCTTTTGTTTTAGACTCTTTCTTTTAGAGAAAGTCCTTCGCTTTTAATCTATAACAGAGTAATACACATTGTAATTGTATCTGCTGAGCAAAATAATTTGCTTTCTTCTTTTAAAGGTTGCTGATGAATAGGACAGACAAAGAGATAGAGGAGAATTTTTACAATTGTGGCGGCTCCCTGTGGGTTTTACAGTATAGGGGCCAGAATCACTGTGGAGAAAAAAGAAAGACACACAGAGAAGTCATCAAGTCTGTAATAACACAACCTTAGATACCTTTCATTTTCTCTTCATGAATAATGTATGCCACCTGACAAAGCTAATCTTGCCATAATGTTGTTTAGACAGGTTGGTCACCAGGAGGTGGGACAAAAATTACTTTTACACACAGTGGTTCTTTTAGCCAGGTGACATTTCTCTTCAGGGGAACGATGATGGTATGCGACCCTGTCGTGATTGACAGGAACAGCAGCAGCTTGGCATGGCCACAGCACTCCAGAGTAAGACTCTAATACGAATATGCTGAATCCTTATACAAGTAAGGTGATCCTGTGTGCAAATCAGCATGTGGTAGAAAAAGGAAAAATAGGCAACAACTCTAATACTTTCAATGCATTTACTGAGTAAATCTACACAAGCACAGGTCCTGCGCTGGCGCTGCAGCAAGATTAATTCGAGCCACAGAACACTTGTAATACCTACTATTTTACTCCTCTGCTCTGTAAATACTTAAATGCATATTACATGTATATTTATCAGACCAGAAGAGCTGGAAGAACTTCAACCAAGTTGACGTAAATTTTTAAATATAAATTGGGGGTAAATGGGTGGATTTCAGACTAGCACATGGCCTTTTTTGTGTGGATGTGCGTATTTATTTTTTTTCAACATACAAAAATACATTTAAAAAAATATATAGAAACAGTTTGGGTTTTTTCTGAGGAAGAAAAATACACTTTACATTTATGAAACCAGAGTAACTAATGTTTTCCTTTTTTAAAGTGCACCTACAGCTACACCATATCAGCCTACTATTGTTAGTTTGATTTCTTTTAGCTACACACTGAGAAAAAAAAAGAAAAAGAAAAAGAACATACTTTACGCAACACCTTTAAGGTTATATCTCAAGGTTTTATGCGAAACACAATAGATTCATAGAGGTAAACCCAAGTGCTCTTCATGCTCTTCATATAATGTTCTTTGACAACGTTATCAAGACAAAAAAAATAAAAAGCACTGAAAATTTAAGTAAAATTCAAGATCACTAAATGCGTAAGAAGAAGAAAAGTATCCCAAGATGCCTGTGTGTTTATTGTGTAAGATTTTATGTTAAAGCGCTGTCAATGCTGCCAAGGCTAGGTGGAAAATATCTATTTTTTTAATGTAGTTCTTCCTAAAAAGAACCATATTAAGGTGAGTAACTGAAACTGAACTGAAATATCGGTAGGCTTTTTTGATTGTGCAGTTTTGTCAGTAACAGATTTGGTTATGAAAGAAATTCTATAGGCATTACGCCACTTGCAAACATTGCATTGGTGATACGATATGATACACTGCAGCTATTACAACAGCAACATGAGCCGTGACAGTGGACCATCTTCGTATGCTCTATCCTGTGATTGTAATTGAGGCCGACGCGTGACAGCCCCCCGTGTGCCCTCTTTGCAGTGGCCTGGGGCATAGGGCATGCTGACAGTGGAGGCACTGGAGACAGTGGCACAGGGTCCTGGCCTGGCACGGCCATGGCACGGTACCCTTAGGGGCACTGACCCTCCCACTCTCAACCCACCACAACTTTCGCTGCTTCACCTCTGTCACCAGGCATCTCAGAGGCTAACGAGAGGGCAGCCGAGACTGCTTAACAATTCCACCACATCCGTTGGCTGGGTATGCAAGCAGCTCTTTTTTTTTTCATCCCTACTGTCAGTGTTCCTCTCCCCGTGCTCTGAGACCTTTGGTGAAATAAGTGTCAGCCTGAGGAGACAGGCACTCATCAACACTTTATACCTGGGAGGTATATTAATGCTGTGATGGTTTCCTGGAAGAGGGAAGAAAAAAAAAAAAAACCTTTGTCCTCGTAGAGAGATAAAGGACAAAGCCTTGGACAACTTTTGAGGATGTTAACTTTGGCAGTGTTTATGTGGATATAATGTGGAAGTTATACAAGCACAGGGCGTCTCAGTGATCACATGTACAAGAGAATCTGTAAAAACAGTACACATACAATGGAAATACCAATACTTGATCGTGTGTTTCCAAAAGAAGCTATATATATATTTATATATACGTTTCTCTTGATCAATAAGTAAGTGAGACAGATAGGAATTACATAAGGTTGGAGGGAGACTGAGAGAGTTTCAGGGAGAGAACAAGCATGAGAGAACGCGTTAGTTTCTCTGTACAGATCTTCCCCACCAGGAGCTTAGTTACAAATGAAACTCCACTTCTACAACAAGTGGAGCTAGAATCCTACAGGGGCCTTCTGGTATCCAGTTGGAAATACATAATTAAAGCAACACGGAGAGGGAGCATGTTATTACCAATGTTTTCATTAAGCCAAGTTAACACATTGGTCTCCCCCAAGACCGACAAACAAAAGTCAAGGAAGTGGATAGAATAGGATACCATCTATTGGGGTCTAAAACTCTGTTCGAGAACTGTTCATATTAGTGCTTCTTCTGCATCATCCCATTCTGGCCATACTAGTACTATAAAAACATTTAATTTTGACATCAGAAATATGAAAAGCATGTACAGGGCTGCTTTTTTCATGATATTTTCACTCTTTTCCCCAACATCCAGGCTTAAATTAGCCAGGATTTTTAAGATCAGGGACTGTTTTTTAGGCTATGAAAAATGGATTAAATGAAGAGGAAGTCTGGCCTAATGAGCTCCCTGGGCTATGGAGCAGCAGGGACCATGAGGGGAAAGAAGGGAGACGAGGCAAGCCTTTGAGGAAGAAGGGGCTGCAGCCATGCCCAAAGTGTGCCAGCTTCTCCTCGCTTTAGCGCCAATGGCACAGACGGCACCTGGGCAAAGCCTGGCCACCCTTGTCCTGTGCCAAAGGAGAAGAGAGGCAGAGCAGCAAGTATGTGTTGAACCTGAAAAGTTCTATTGGCCATCTTGTTTTTCTCTGAACTACTTTTATGCTTATTTATTTTGACTTTTTTGCTGAGTGGGGAATGAAATTGTGTCAATATACGCCCATCCAAAAGCAATAATATCAAAAAAACAGCAGTAAATATTAACATGTGTAAAAAGTTGGGCTCTTAAATGGGAGGAAAGCATTTGCTGTACCACTCTCGCTAGAAATGAACTGAGTGTTAAATGAAATGGGTCAAATACAACGCAAGCAAATACCAAAACAGCGCAGTCATCCTGTGCTGTAGCCTATATTAAGCAAAAAATATTTTCTGAAACAAATCAAAGGGAGTAAATTAAGAAAATGAATGAAATTCTTACATATTTACTATTTTGATTGGCTTTACAAGACTACATGATAGCTTTTGAACAGTGAGTATTGTATGTAAATAATTTCCATAAATAAATAGGCAGTTCAGATACAAGAAAAAAAATAAAACAAAAACACATGCAGCACATACGGGCCCTGTTTGCTCTGGCAAAGAAAATAAATTGAGAAGCTTGCCAGTGACCATGAGACTCGCACTGTACAAGGTTGGTCTGATTCTTTAAGCTCATGGAATTACAGGAGCAGTGGAAAAGAGAAGGTGAGGTCTGTGGACAAGGAACAGGGAGGAGGAAGGAGGAAGGAGGAGGAAGGGATTAGTTTGTCAGGTAGTGGCATCTGGATGCCAGCCAAAATAAAGAAATAAGAGACGCGAAAACAAAATATTTGGAGACAACTATCTTTCACTCGCCTTTAAAAGACACAGGTCAAAAGGAACACAGAGAAAGACAAGGAGGCAGAAAGACAACAGAAGAGCAGATATGGGAGATGACGAGGAGGGGAGGGGAGAGGTATAGCTGGCACATTTTCCAGCTACTTTTCCTGACAGCGATTAGAACCTGTCAGAGCTTCTCAACCTGCCACTCCTCTTCCCTTGTAGGAGGCCTGTCATTACAAATAGCCCAGATTAAAATACCACACTCCTGGGGCACAGGCCTTGACCCCCACCTACCCTGCATTGCCAAATGTCTACCCACATAGTCACCCACCCTGTTAAAAGGGAAGAAGCAAGGCTGGCAATCCAAGAGGGCAATAGGACTGCAAGGGAAAGTGGGACAAAGCAATGGCTGGTTAGAAATAGACGGTGACCTCAAAAAGTAATATAGAGAAATAGAAGAAGCCAAAATAAATAAATACAGGTGTGTTACTCCAATTAAGATATGGCTATACCACTAATAAGCTTTTGATTTGTGGTGACGAGCAGGACACTTCCTTCACATTTGTCCTACCCCTGAGATGCACAGCGAAGCACTTGCATTCGGCTAATGGAAACAAAGCACCGAGAAGTGCTATGGGTTTGCAGCTCAAGCCTCCTGTACGCATCACCTTGTATTTCTGTACGATGCAGACATATGCAAACAGAGAATAATGAGTCCAATGTGTCCCGGATCTATCTGGTGCCAATGCGAATTGTCTGTCCTGACACTGAAAAATGACCTATCTCAGCAAGATTTGGAGGGGAGGGGGTGCTGTGTGTGACAGTCCCCAGCATCGTGCTGACAGCCCAATACAGTAGAGGAGGAAGGCATCATTAGGATCGCACACACACAAATATACAAATACACACATCAACGCAAAAATATTCATGTACAGAATACTTGCATACACTCCATCAGACATGAAAAACTGTGTGCACGCTTGCTTGCACAGAAAAAAGAAAGAAAGCATCTCTTGACTGATATTTTCTACCTCAGACAGAGCATAACGCCGTGGCCGCTGTCATGTCGCACTATGGCTGAGCGAGTCAAGGCTAAACACAGCCAAAACAGACAGGGAAAACAGATTATATGACATACGACATCTTAGTTATACATTCCCTTAATAGCATCAACACATGACTGAGTACAAGCCCACGGGCCGTGACATAATATAATACACACATCACTGCCATAAAACTTTATTGAAATAGATTAGCTTGAAATTACCTGACAGTCTTGTAAGTTATAAATAAATGCCCATATGGTGCATTAAAAGGAAGCACCTGCTGCGGGATGGAAACCAACTGAAATCAGTGTGGATACCTTTGGTGGCTCTAGCAAAAGAGAGAAATGCAAAATTAACCCAGAGGGACTGCTACCATGTACATCAAATCAAATCTTGACCTACGCTCTCTTTTTTTTAATTTTTGATAATTCAAAATAGCAGTTAATTCATCTTTGATACATGGACAAGCAGCAAGAAGACGGCGTTAGCTCACCATGATGAATTTAAATGAGCAAACCTGAGCTGACAATTCTGCTCATGAGCCTGTCCCCGGAGAGGAGATGACAACTGAATGATGTGTAATTAGGCACATCACTTGTTTAATTGCACAAACAAAGGCTGGAGGATACAAACACTGGGAATAAAAGTGAATTTACAAGTAATTTTAATATAACTGCTTCTACAAAATAAGTGCTAAGACAAGTGTGAGGCTAGACCAACCAGTAGAACCGCAGTACTTCTGCCTGACCTAACCCATCCTGTGAGGTACTGCGACTTAACTAATACCTGTTTTGCAAGAAATGTAATAAACCTGTTTTATTCTTGCCAGCAAAAGCGAGGAACTTTTGCGAAAGAACCTGTTGGTTCGTTCTGTATTCCTCATTATAGAAAGAGAAAGTAAGGGGCCAAACAGAAGGAAGAAGCGCAGTGACAGAAAAAGACAGGGATCTCGGGTGACATGTTGAGACATAAACAGCTGATAGTTATCTGTGCACCAAGCCCAGTTTCTGTTGCTGTGAGTTAGGCTTACAGCAATGAAATCTGGGAAATTTCATGACAGACAACTGTCACACTGCCGCAGAGCTGTCAAGAGTCCACAGCCAAAGAACGGGTCATTTTGATTCCTGACTTTTAGCTATACTACTTAGAAAACTTGTAGCATACTTTATTCTATGGTTATGTCACATAGTGAACATCCAGTCGTGTTTATGACTTGGCAAGAAAGCCTAAATTGCTAAAGCATTTGCTTAGAGTTGTTTTACCACCATGAAACTGACAATGTTCCCAAAAAAAAAAAAGACCTCGATGGAGTTACTAAATCCAAAAGTGGCATGACCTGAACAGAGGCATGTCTCTCTTTGCAAGTCAGATTACCCCAAAACAGAAATTCCAAGAGGTAGGAGCACCGTAGTACATGCTGCATCCTCTTTACTCCACTCAGGTCATGCCCCCCCCCCCCCAAAAAAAAAAAAAAAAAAAACACACCCCCACCCCCCCAAAATAAAAAAAAACAACCCCCCCCATATTTCAAAAAAAAAAAA
>VUQK01021389.1:6267-25459 GCA_015106715.1 Bujurquina vittata | reverse complement strand
TATATATATATAAATAAAAGGACTGGTTGTCACTTTAGTGCACTGTCAATAAGAACATGTGTAAGGGAGGTTTACTGGTCAAAGAGAAGTAAGGGGATTTTTTTTAAAATTGGTAAACGAATAAAAACATTTTTTTATGGAGATGTTAGCAATCTCCTTTCCAACACTGCTATCTCTTGTTCCTATCCACTCACTATGATAATTGTCTAATCTCTTTTTAGTCCATTTTCGGGACTTAAATATCAATCATTCTGTCATTCACTGTGTCATTCTCATCACTGAATTAATTTTTCTGATAAAGGTCCTCAGGTGACAAAATAGCATAATTCTCTCTCATTGCCACTCCTTTACTTTATTTCACTATTTCATTTTTTTTTTCGGTTCTCCTTTTCCGTTTTTAATATTTTAGCACCTCAGATGTAGCGGCTCTTTAAAGCACCCATGGGGGCTCCGAGTCCGCGCTTTTGTCTCCCATTTCCTTCTGAAACTGTTTTTCTTTAACCCTATGCGGCTCTTCACAGTTGTTGTCTTAGCTCTCTCCTCTCCATCGCTCTTTCTGCTTTCTTTTTCTCCATCTCTCCCCCCACCACCACCACCACCTCCCTCAGTTTTCTCTGTGTCAGCCAGAGGTCAATGCTACACTTTTTTCTTCTGCATGCGAGAAGGCAGGGGGTATTCTTTTTAGTTATTATAACCTAAAAATAGAAAAAAAAATCTGATTTAAGGTTGGGACGATGGTGTCTTTTAAGATATAGTGGCTAACCACTATCTAGCATTTGGAGGGTGTTTTGTATCTTGAGATAAGGATAAGATTATATCAATAAATGATTTGGATGGGGTTTCATCGAGAATATAGACCAATTTACAAAGTGTGCCAAAATGACTTAATTTTCATCATCTCAAGGGCACTGTGCATTAAGGAAATTATGTTTTCTGATTAAACAGACTAGTAAAGTGCACAAAAAAATGTCATTTACCATATTTAGGGACATTGCTTATATGTTTTCCTATTGAGGAATGCTAATCAAGTAGTGGGGCTGCCTGTGTTTAATGAAATCACTCTACTGGTTTAATCTTTATTTAATAAAATGATTTAAGTCAATTTTGCTTGGTCAATCTCATATCAATCATAAAGTTGTTAAAATGTGGAACACTAGTGATTAACTTTTAAGGCCTAGTTTAAATGTTTAAATGTGTTTTGTAAATCTGTGCTGAGCTTAAAACCAATATTTTGGCTAAAAATGTTGTCTCTCTCTCTCGCTCTCTTTTTTTTAATACTTAGCAGGAAAGCTCCAATGAGCTCTCTAGTCAGATCATTACTTCCAAGAGTCTCATTATGTTGAGAGCCTTGTTGAAGCTAATAACTGACTAAAGGTCTAATTATTAGATTTTCTCATAATTTTATTAATGCTAGCTCACACTGTGGAGACCTAATAGAGGAACACAAGGAAGCAAGCAGCAGCTGTAGTAGCTGGTGGACTGTAGCTAAACAGAACAATCTTTATTCATTCGGGAATTCTTGATCTATTTTTGGAGAAGGTTCATTTAACTTTACAAAAAAAATTGTCACTTATTTCCATCTTTGTAGCGCCACAAAGCTTGAACTAATATGTGGATGTTTGCAGCAACACCTGTCGATACACAGGGAAACGGAGGCTTGCCCACGCACGTTCAGGAAAACAGGCGCGCGCACACACACACACACACACACACACACACACACACACACACAAACACATCCTTGAGTCTGTTGGTTCAGCTCTTCCATTGAGAGTTCGTATGCTAGCTGGCCATTGTGCACGTAAGGCCTTTTGTCTGGGCAGCCTGAAACTGGTGATTGCACCTTAGCTACCGCAGTTCAAGCGTAAACAGTGTTTTCATGCCCTACGATATACACTGTTGCCAGTGGACCCCTAAATCCCTGGAACAGCTGAGTCCTAGGGTGTCAAAGATAATGGCGATTTATTGCAGTGCGAGGCTTTCTCATTGCCCCTCCCGCCCCCCTTTCCAATCGTCCCTCCACCCCTCCTCCTCCCTCAAACAGATTAAAATTAAGCCGTAAACATGTGAGGATGGAATTAACACATTTAGTGAGTCTCCTCTTCCCACATCCCATTTTCGCTCCAGAGCGGCTGATCCCCGCTGCCAAACGTGGGTGCAATTTTAATGACTCGCGACGTTTTTGAAGTCCACATGAAAAAAGTGTCGCTCGCCGTTTGTGGCGGCGCTAGATATGACTGGGCCACGGCCGGCCATGATTGGGGGGGACACACGGCGCCGACTCGGACTCCAGGCTCTTCGATAGGATCGGTGTCATTTTCCTCTCCACGATAAGACGCCTTGCTGACAAGGTCCGATTAGGAGAGAAAAAATCATTATTGCTACGCCTTTCATCCACCGGGGGTTTACCGATAAACAGCTCACCCACGGCTAGATTTTCTGAGAGCAAGATGTTATGCGTTGAAGCATATATATTTAGGAAATGTGGTTTTAAGTGAAATTTTGGCAGTGTTTTTTTTAACGACTATTTTCTTTTTAAATAGCTATAGAAAAACGTTTTTTTTGCTTTAAAGCATATTTTTTAAAAAGGCCTCCTTTCCCTTTAGCTGAAAATTCAAGCTGTGAAATATTTAAGTCCAAGCTCTCGGCTCCATTAATCAAACAATTATCAAATAACTTCATATTCTTTTTGAAGACAATGCAACACGCCAATTGTATCAGCCCACAAAAAAGTGATCTATTATGCTGTACCTCAAGGAAATCCACTTTAACAAACTGTCCTTTTAAAGAGAGAAATGAAAAAGAGATGCTTAAAATATTCAAACTACATTGCAGAACAGAGAGAATAAACTAAAATAAGAAGTGAGAAAAGATTCAGCTACATGCTAATAAGAAAAAGATTTACATTGCATATAGTGTATATACTGACTAACAAAAAAGAAAAGTATAAAATTGGGTTGTATTTGCAGGTCAAACAAAACTTGAAATGAATAAAAAAAATAAGAATTTTAAAACAGATCTCTTAAAATGTATTAAAATTTAAAAATAACTCCCAATTTCCAAAAATACCCATTCAATTTAAACATTAATAATGTGTTTGTAGGATTTTGATTTGTGTAAATGTGTAAAAATGTGCTAATAAAATATTATACTACATGACATTAACTGAATATTTTTAAATATTAAAGAATAAAATAAATTCTGATGAGGGGATAACAATAACCTCCGTTTAAAATATAATAAGTCGGTCTTAATAAACATAACTATGTCATTTGTTAAGTGTTTGTGTATGGATTTGAGCCGACGCTTTGGTGGCCCGGCACCAAAAGAATCGTCGAGTCTGATCTTTAGAGGGAACAGGGAGAAATAAAGCGAGCGGGAGAGACTCAGAGAAAGAGACGAAGATGGAGAGGGAGAGATAGAGAGTCGGGACAAATGTGTGCTGTGTTACTGGCCCACTCCAGCACCCATGGACTCTCAGCAAGACTCAAAGCCACACTCTGCTTCAAAAGGGAGCCATGAAGATTTTTTTTTTTAATGTTTACAAAAACATATTTATTTATTTCTCGTCACTCTGTCATTTATCTATTTATTTCTTGCTGTCCCAGCACCCCTTGCTCTGCCGCTGGAATCCTGTTCGATGACGCCGACATGCTCGCCCTCCCCTCTTTACCCCCCTTCTCTCTTTTAATACCACTGCAGTTGAAAATCAAACTGCTCTAAAACAAATTGATGTACTCTTTAATATAGTCGTCACATCATCACAGGGTCCTCACACGTCTGCCTTGGTGACAACTGCAGGGCTGCTTAGCTTAGCCCAGCGATGGCTGCCACTTTGTTGGTCGCTTCAATGATTTATCACAAAAAAGAGAGGGAGACTGTGAGAGTGGGAAGAGAGAGAAAAAGGGAGAGAAAGAAAGAAAAATCCCCTGGATCATGATTGAGTCACTGGCACCTTTGATTGACAAGGTCTAATCAGCTTATCTCCATCCTAATAAAGTTGATAGCCTGCAGTGCTGCTCTCTACCTGGCATGGCGTGAACTTTGGGCTAGGCTGGGGCCCCTGGGGGCCGTTCCCCAACCCTTTCTGCTTATCTAAACGGAGCTGAAATCAATCCCTAATGAGCTGTTTTCATTTTGCAGGATTGATTACAGGCTCCTAAACACCAAGAACACTCACCTAAGAAGAAGTGTCTCAGCCTCTTGGTGGCCACCTTTAAAATGCAGAGCAGCAGAGCTTTTGTCCATCCTCGTCTTTGTTTCAGCGGCTCATTTTGCTGGCATTGCTAAGTTATTTGTGACAAGTATAAAAGGGGATGAATTTTCAAAGTAAATTCTCTCCATATTTGAAGGGTGATTTACTGAATTGTACAACTTTTTAAATACTGCCTCTGGTTTGCTTTTTCCACTAACTGGTATCTATTTGTAAAATTCAATTTCCTTTACATATAAAATTTAGACTTTTATTAAAACTAGATCACACGTCTCAGTCCACACAAAATTAGTGCTGCTATAACAAAGTTACAGTTTAACCTTAAACTTTCTATTTATGTTCTCACGAGCGCAGTGACCTCACCAAAGGTTTTTGAGTGCTGCCACAACAAAGCAAATTTAATTTAAAAATTCAGCTATTAGAGTTATGATTTGGATAACTAAGTAGACTGTTTTTAAAAATGTGTTTTTCATTTAGTCCTATCTTTTAGAAACTGCAAATGAGTCTCTAACCTTTAATGAATAGAAAGGTAAAGCAGCAAATCATTGCAACACAGATATCTTGTCCAACATGCTATTTTGGATTCTTAAACAAACATCATGAATCATTCAAAATATTTTCAGCTTTGGCGGGAAGGACTAAAATCCAGCATGTCTTTGATTTAACAACATATCCAAATTTGACAAGCCTCGACATTTGGGCATTTCAAATACCCCTGACTCAAATGTCTTTAAATTGGCTAACTGCATGCCCTCCCTCTTTATTTACTGCCCTCTTTAACTTCTCTAAGCCCAGGCACAGAGACATGTCTGCATGTCTCTGTGCCTGGGCTTTTAAGTCAGTGCTCTTCACTAATGAAGTTCTATACTTTATTTATGAGACAAACAGAGAACCCTGTTTCTTGAGGGTGCGTGTGGTAAATAGCTCTGCATGCCCAAAGAGTCTCCTCTATATCCCTCTGAGGGCTCTCACTGCTTTTGGCAAGCCTTTGTTTCACAAAATACACTGGAGACACTGAGAATAGAAGAAGAAAAAACTAAAATATCTATGATAAAAATGATACTGTGTCAAGATTCATCTTTTCTTAGAACTAAGAGTCCTCTTTTTTCCCCCCTTAAATGTGACCTAGAAGCATCCTGTTTTTTTTGTTCCTGGTCATTAAGAGATATATTGTCGGTGGTGAAGAGAAAAGGGGGCAAAGAGTTTCTACGCCATTTCTTTGTTCAGGATCTATTGCTTTGAAATATAATGTCTTTTAGTTCCACTTCCCCCATTGGTCAATTGTGGTTCTTAAGGGCTACTGTGTCATTGTGGATGGAGAATGCAACTTTGAATTACTGCAAAATAACGACGCTAAACTGCTCTTGGTTTAAAAAAAAAAAAGTAAGGCTTAGATGTCTAAGGAGAGTTGAGCTTTGTGGCAAGAGCAGCATTTACAGTATGACTAGAGAATGTCTGATTGGAAAAACACTTAATACTCTAATTATTCTTGTTTAATATCTATGGATGCCACATTTATGCATTTGAAAACACAAAGCTTATTCCTCAACAACTGCCAATGGCATTTCATAATGACTAAAGCATAGTACTTGTAGTACTTGGATATTTATTTCATTGTTTTGCACTTCGCTGATGTGAAAAAGAAGGAACTACAATAAACAGAGTCTTTGTTGGGCTATAAAAATAACCAATTTGAACACAAATCCCAGTCTTTAGTGTACTGTGTGACTCAATAATCTGGCAGTCCTATGAACTAAATAGTGCAAGATTTTATGAAGATGTCTGGGAAGAGGGATGACTAAAGAAAATATATTGTTTGAAATGGGTGAATAACTCAAAAGAAAAAACTGAACTTTGGATCAGATGGTGAACTCTGTCAAACTGTATTAACCGAGTGGATAAATCTGGCTACCTAATGTTCATGCCAGCAGTGTTTCTTGAATTTGAGAGCTTGGCAGATTAGTCTGGTGGAGAGCTGCGTATGCCGTGCGGATCTACGTTCCTTGTGCAGACGTATTCTCTATTTGACCTGGAGACATCGCCATTTCAGGTTGTGCATCTGAGCGGAGGGTTGGTATTGACAGCAGAGTAAAGGAAGGGGTCATGGATTAAAGACACGGGGCGAAGCTTCCCCACCAAACCACAAACACACCCCACAGCTGGTGTGGACCGAGCCACGTGTGTGGGACCAAGGCAGGATAAACGGGCATTGTTCTTAGCTAGCTGCACACACACTGGATGAGACAGCCACTGGTGACACAGGGTCAAGGGGCATGTGGCTGACTACAGCAGGAGAAACCGCTGGACACGGGAGGTGCTCAGCACTGCTAAGTCATGGTGCACTTCTTTACCAACAACCAAGCTGTGAGGCAAAACATCAAAACAAGCCGCTGCGAAAGCTGCGGCAGAGCGGAATTAAAATTTAAAAAAAAATCTGCCGGCTGCTGCAGAATTCGACACTGTCGAGAAACTCTAACAACGTCAGAATCATCACGGAAATTTGAATCAACATTTTTAGGCAGAGAATGCAGATTGTATTTAGGAATTTGTGAATGCAAGTTACAGGGAACATCAAAAGCCAGTGGTCTCCGTGCAAACCTGCCTTGACTTGAATTATTAAATCTGTCGATGTCGCACACACCAGCCACCCTGCGATTATAGTGTAAATTGACAAACTTTTTCAAAACTACAACGGAAGCCACAGAAAGCTGGTTGATACTTCAAGAATGAGCTTTGATATATCTCTGAGGAATACACTGTGCCTCAATAATGTGGTGACTGTCAGGAAGGAAGACAGGGAGAAAAAAAAATATGCTAACTGGTTAAATCTATTTAAGATCCCAATGAGATTTTTTCCTATTTTAAGATTAAAACCATCCTTGATAATGAGGGAAAAAAAGGAGTTTGTGTGTTTTTAAGAGGATTTATTTAGAAAGTGATATGTTTTTATTTTCTTTCTTGTGCGCTCTTGAATTAAGAACTTCAGGAGGAATGCTGACATTGTTTATTTTCATAGACCCCCTATCTGTTTGTGGAGGAAAAAAAAGGCACAGCACCACCCACCAAATGCACATGCATACATAACACACACAGACACACAGCCATAGTGATGCTTGAATTTTCTTCAGGAGCAGAGCAAGGAGAAGCAGCGCCCGATCTGTCGCCTGTACACTTCTCTCACTCCCTCCCTGGCTCACCTTTGATGTGCTCCCGAAAATGTCATCAGGCGTCAAGGAAAGAGTTTTTTTTCCCTCCCCGACTCCCCTCCTTCCACCCTCCAAACACACACACAAACACACATATCCACCCACCTCGCATATGAGCAAGACAATTTGCTGTCGCTCACTCATCCTCAACACTATCTTGAACCCCCCACCCCCCACTCACCCAACGACGCCCCACTCCTTTTCCAATCCATAACAGAACACGTACCAGTTTCTACTGCTATCTGGTAGCCGGCCTCCAGTCGCCGTGATGACCTTTCCAGCTTCTCTGTGTTGTCCAACAGATGTGCTCTCTGCAATAAATAGAAAAACAAAAAGAGAGAAAAAAAAAATCAAGCCAGAGAAACAAACACAAAATAAAAATTGATTGAGAGGGCTGGGACCCATTTCAAAGAAACACATCAGCACTGTCACCTAAGCAGCAGACAGACCACATTCACAGTGACAACATAATACAACCATGTTGGCAATAACCTTCATGGATGACAATGTGGTGTGTCCCGATGGAATATCAAGCAAATGCATGTAAAAGGTGCCGCTGCCTCATCTTGGACATAAAAAGAGGAACTACTTGGAACTCTGCTGACTCCTTGTACTGTTTCACAGCCTGGCCTTCCACTCTACAGAGAACAGTTAATTTATTTCAACTCCCTGCCTTAAGATATAATACAATTTCATTTAAAGAGCTGCCCAGGTAAAAGAAAATAAGGTCCAGCTGACGGTGTTTAGCTGGGCGGGGGGTCCAGACAAAAATCAACATCTACCCCCTTCCCTTTACGTGTTGGTAGTAATGCCACATATAAACCGTTTTTAAAATGCAATTTAAAAAAAAAAGATTTTTCAAACCCATCAGTGTGATGAATGTATAAACACGTCATATTAGTGGTATGTGTTGCTGTGTTCTCCCTTGGCTTCCTCACAGCTATCAACAATTGCCAAGACTGCCCATTTAAAGCATGGGGTTCAGAGAGCATAGCAAGAAAAGGTGTGTTTCATAAATTATTAAAAAGGCAATTTTATATATTTGTTTAAAAGTGGATGTTTGTGAGTATCAAGGTCTAAGCTAAGGCTGCAATATGTAATATATATGCTTTCATGAGTACAAACCACTGATAGCAGTTCCATGGATACCAAGTAAATCAGTGGTTTTGGCTTTTTCTCTACCCACTGAACACCTATCTAACAAGAAAGATAAGAAAAGAGCTCCTCTCTTGACTGGTCGTCCACTATGGCCTCTTTCTTTCTTTGGTGGAAGTTGAAATAATAGTGGTAGCTTTGAAAAGCCAACATTTTCTGTTTTATCAGCTTCTCTTCAAAGCTTTCTCTAAAAGTCTGAAACATTTAATTAAACTTAGATAAAGTTAGTTAAAAGTCTGTAACCGCTGACTGGCCTCACAAACAGAATTCCCGAGCTCTAAAAACTACAGATCCTATGGATTTATTTACCTACAACATGTCTGTCGACTCCAAAGTACCCAACCACTTATATAACATGTAAAGATGCACTTAAAGACTAAATATAACCTCTCATCATCCACTGAACTGGGACACTTTTTGTGCAAGACCAACATACGACCCAGTTTTCATTAATCAAACAGCATAAACATGGAAGATTTAAATGTTTACTTGAATGCTGTTGGTTGTGACAGCCTTTCTAATGTGTAACCTTAAGAAACTGATCAGATTTAACACATCTGACACTGGAAAACAACCCAATGAATGACAGCCGCCCATCTGACAAGGGTTTATGCCCATCACATGAGTGAAGGGGACAGGGAAAGAAGTGAAATCTCTAGTTTTGGTTTGGCTGTCAAATGTATACCAGCTAATCACTCAGAGGAAATGAAAAATGTGGAGGGGAAAAAAAAATAATAAGTCAACGACACACTTTTCAAACTTTGACAACAAGAGGGATAGGAAAAGAGCAGGGAGGAGAAAACTCCTTCTGAACTCTTTTCTTTCCCTCGTTTCCTTTTTCTTTGTGCCGCTGACAGATGTCATTTAAAATTGCAGAGATACTTTTTAATAGTTAAAGGGAGGGCAGGGGGAGGATGGAGAGATAGGAGAACGGGCTGGGTGGCTGAGTGATAAAATGGTCTTGTGGTAGGAGGAAACTGATAAGTAGCTGGTGAGCGGGGCGAGGCGTGGCGTGTTTTTTGGTGAAGGTTGTGGTAGGGGGTTTTGAGGTGGCGTGGAAGAGGTAGTGGCACCAACAGATATGATGGCAGTATACATGGGGGAGAAAACGGATACCAAGCTTGGGCTATAATGAGCCCCTATGGATCAGCTGCGATACAGGGGACGCACTGACATGCAACGCTTAAGCTAATACACCTAGACCATGGCTGCAGTGCCTGTGTGTGCCTGGGAGCATGAGGCAGCCAGGGATACTGACAGAGTAGCGCACTCCCTGGGTTCTTCAAAGAGCTCAAGTGATTAGTATGTTATCATTACCATTCGAAACGTGATTTTCCTATTCCCTCTCGGCAAAGGTGACACGTCTCGGGGAGACGGCCGGCAGACTCGCTGCGATGGAAAGCCACTTCAAAGCTTTATCCTCCTGAATTTCTCTCTCTGTGTCTCTTCTCTCCCTCGTTCTGTCTTCTTTTAGGCCCGGGGGGAGGGTTGGGTGAGTGTGGGTGGGTGTGTGAGGTGGGAAGGGGGGCACTGGGGGGGTGGGGGGTGGTAGTGGCAGTATACGTGTGTGTGTGTGTGTGATCATTAGAATAATGCATCCCGAGTTTCACGGTGACAGAACCTGAAGGAAAGGGTGAAAGTTCAGCCACTAAGAATCCAGTAATGGCACACTGTGATGGCCCTAATAATGGAACAATCCAGCCACAGACACTAGATGACACCAGGGAAAATAATGAAAAAGAACATGTACAAATTATACTAAAGATCCTTCACTACACTGCTGCAGATAAAGAGATGATGCCTACAAATTACAATGCAGTAACTCTTACAGACAAGCAATACTGCTCCAATATACCAATACTAAACAAACAAAAATTGCAAAAAGGTATTCAAGTTTTCAACTAGGTTTTTCTATTCTGCAGCAAGCAAAGTTCCAAGCCATTCTTGTCAGCATTTTTTGCTGAGAGAAATGCAAAGTGGCTGCTGGTGTGCTACACCGTTCCATATCAAGGCTTGACCCTTGCGGTTCTGATATAACCACTGTGAAACCAGAACAAGGCAAAGACATGCACAGAACACCTTTTCAAGCTCAAAAGCAGGCTGGCAACTCAGATCTGTCATTTATCTAGTTGAAAAAAAAAACTGAGTATCCCATCAAATCATGCGTGATCCTCTCATGGAGCCTTCTAGCAAAAGACTGAAATATAATATAATATATGATAAATATTGTGCATCTGAGAGTGCACCGGTGAGCCCCACCGCCACCACCACCATTCCTACCTATGTATGTATGCCTTTTCATCTGACACCTACATTTTGAACAAAGATCTTCTTAGAACCACAAAAATGGTGTTTTTTTGTTGTGCTTTTTTGCGTCAAGAAACACTCTTCAGTTGTAAGTTATTAACAGGGAGCCCCAGAACAATGCAGCTGTAGCTCAAAAGAAATCTCTCCCCTCTTCTTTCCTTCTCCTGCCTTCTTTCAATATCAAACACAGGCGGTTACTATCACCATTTTCCAAAGTTCAGATGATTTCCTTATTATTTCAATAAGGGTGGGGGAGAGTCAAAGTGAATAATGATGACAGCTGTGATTCAGACTGACTGTGTGATCTTCTCTGCCGTTTGTTTGGGACTTGTAAGACGAGGAATTACAAGTGTCAAACAGCTGTGAATATGGGTGCTAAATATTTAAACATGTTTTTCAGCTGAAGAAAAAAAGTGTAGTTTTTTTAAAAGCAAGGCTTAAGTGTGTATAAGCTGTGCCAGCCTTTGATTCAAATGCAGGAAGAGCAAAAGGGTAAAAGACTGCAATGGCGACGAGGGCAAAGATTCAAGCCCGATTATACAGACTGGACCATTCCAAACAGGGTAGACAGGTGAGGTAACTCAAGATGTCTTCTGACCCTCGGGCTAGGAGGAAATGCAGAAAAAAAGTGGGAAGAAGAAGGGGAAACAAAAGTACAGCTAAATAAAAGAAAAAAGCACAATAACATGGCATCTGGGCCAGGTTGGCACTCTAAATTATGGATAGGTGTGAATGGAGAGGCTTTGATAGGAATTGAATTACTCTGTTTCTGCAGAATCCCTCTTGAATAAAGTCTCACTCAAAGGCACATTTAACAACATACTGTAGCTATAGCTACAAAGACAAGTTCAGGGCAAGACAAGAATATAATGTAACCTACAGTAACTTAAAAAAATCTGCCTCAAATAGAGCAAAGCAAACTTTATGTAGACTTCATAAGCGCATCAAGCATAGTGATAGGTATTTGTGGCAGCCCAGTATGACCCTACAAATTGAATGAATCTTTCAAATTAAAAAGCAAACTGAAGCACAAGGAAAATCTATATTAATTATACAGTACATAGAATACATGTAATAAAAAAAATCTTGGCAAATTCTACCAACTCCATTTCTGTAAGCTGGCACATTAAAGTCTCCATATCACTATCTACTCTTCCTTCCTCCTCCCATTTGTTTTTATGTATAAAGTTGAATGTGTTTTAAGATGCAACAGACCCTTACATAGAAGGGAAATTATCCAATTACCAACCTCTGAGTTATATGCTTGTAGACATTTTTTTTCTTTTCTGCTAAATTAAAACACTATTCCAGATGTTTTATACTCTTAGATGCTATAAAAGCTAATATGCACTTAATTTTATTCCAGAAATTCCAAACTGCAGTTTCTCAAATGGCCACTTGAGGATGGCTTCAAAAGCAAGTCACTTTCCTTTAATGTCAAACTTTACAGAAGAACTAAACATGATTACAGCCTAGTATACAAACTAGCTTTGTTTACTGTGATAAAACATTTCCTGCACATTGGGGAAGGAGGTGAGATGGGGTAAGGGTACTAAAAGCAACTAATTTTATATCACAGTGAATATTGTCACTAAGTTAAAAAAATCAAGCCAAGATGGTAAATTTGAGGTGTCTTTTACATACAGTCAGGGGTCACTGGATGGCTTGATGAGTATTAAAATGATGTGAGTCATATGCTATGGTCTTCAGATTCACTTCAACCCAGGTGATCACCTCTGGCAGATTTTAGATTGATGTGTTAGTCAGTGCTCTTCAACGCCATCATCAAAAGACCAAACGAATGAATATCTTTTGGAAGAACGGTGTTCCTTCCCTCCAGGAGATTTCCAGGGACTTGAGCAATCAAAGCCAATGTGCGGCATGTGGTGGCCCAACATCTTACTGAGCACCTCTTTCCTTTCATTTGTAATCAAAAGCACAAAACAAATACTAGCCTACAATGTACATCCTTAAACACATAACAAAATCACTCAAAATAACCTCAGTCTGCTTTACTGCACAAGTCGAAAAGCAGCTTTTTTTGTCCCATATTAAGAAATTTAAGGAACAGTAACAGTTACATGCTGCCAATCCCAATCAAAACTAGAAAGCTGATCAAGTTCGTGAATGCTGTTGGTCCCAATAACTGAAGCAACTATGAGCGTGATTCCCCAATATTTGCCTTTAAAACAGGTACATCAGAAATAATTTCTCATCTTCCTGATATTTACGGGAGGGGGAACTAGAGGGACTGGCTCTTAGTGAATTCATGATGTGTGGTTTAGCCTTTAAGTTGTTCGATCAGACATCCAGAAAATGTCCATTTATTTTTCTAACAGAGAAAGGAGGGCAAATGGAAGTTTCAGCGAGAAAGCAGAATTAAAATTCTTAGTGCAGAAAAGCACTTACCTCTTCACGCAACTTTATCAACTGCATCGTGAGAGCAAAAAGGGAAAGAAGAGAAAGATGGAGAGTGAAGGACAGATTTTAAAAAAAGCAGAAACATGGCAGGGAGATGATCAGTCATATGGCTGGATAGAGAATTAACCTTCACAATTTATCTGCTTGCATGTTTAGCATTTGGAAATCACAAGACAAACACATTAAACGGAGCTAAACACGCCACTTGGGCTGACTTTTTTGAACAAACAAAGATCAAGTCCTGCTGCTGTCACATTAAACAAGCAGAGGGAATGGATCGCTCGACTCGCAGAATCAACCAACATTACCAAGGAAGTCACATTACACAAGTTGATATAGCAAGAGAAAAGAAAGAATGAGTAAAATATCGCCTGCACAGTTATAGTAGGACTGAATGCTGAGCAAAAAATTTTTACATCTGTCCCTGCTCAAAAAAAAAAAAAACTGTGGGCCCTTTGGTACTGAGTTATAAAAATGCTGAGGCGCATTATTTTGCATTGCTGTTTATCAGCGCTGGTTTAGCTGTCAATATTTCATGTTGCTTATCAATCGCATAAAGGTGCAGATTGTTCAGCTTATTCATGGAAAGCCATGTAAGGCTACAATTGTGTATACATACAGTACTGCTTATTATTGGGACAACCATAGATCATGAAAAATGAATCTTAGCATAGCTATACATTTTTCATGAAAGAGAATAACAAATTTAAAGCGAAGTAAATAAGAAATGCTATTCCTATTCCCTGTCCTGGAAATTCTTGCATCTCTGATAATGAAACAGACATTTGAGGGAGGGCAGTAATCCCATTTGCCATTAATTATGCCCAATCACAATTAAAAGGTTGGTTCCCTGGCCTGTTCTTAAGTTAGGGTTGCAGAAAAGGAAGGCTTCACATGGGGGCTGCAATACATTTGGAAGAGAAAGAGGAAAGAACACTTTTTTTTGATGTGTAAGCCTTGTAGAGGTGATTTTATTAATATAATTTAATATTAAATTGGGCAACATTAACAGGTAGTAGATGTAAAATGAGACTCAGGGCCACAAATACCATTTATTTGGGATAGTTACATCTGATATACGAAGAAAACCTAGTTAAAATTAAAACTATAACTTAACATTTGCTTTTATCTTATACCGAAATTCAAAACAACAACAACAAAAAAATAGCACAGCTCTGCCTAAATCTCCTTCTCCTATTTATAACAAAACGAGCAAACACACTCAAAGAAATTTGCCATAAATAATGAATTCAGGATGAATCTATGCTAGACAAAAACTGACTGAAAAATATCAAGTAACTCACACATTATAATCTTGCGTTTGCCACAGCATATTCCACTGTAATTTTAGAAGCGTCTCAAAAATAGTTCTTGCACCATTTTTGTTTATCATAAGTATATTTCTATGACATTTCACTGAGTGGTGCAAATAAAAAAAAAATATTGTCAATATCTGTAATGTGGGAGGTAAACAAGTATAACTCCATGTTTTTATAAAGAGCTCTTACCCTTGAAAATGTCGGCAGTAACAAGGCGCACTTTAGTGTGGAAACACTCTTTTCTAACTTAAGCAACAACTCCCCGCTAAGAATACATTATTGAAGAGGCCAAAGTTTAAAACGACACTGTGAATGTGGTTATTTGGGGCTTGGGAGAAAAAAAAAAAAACATCAGATCCTGCGATCCCTCACCACAGCTCTGCCATCAGTCAATGGATACCAAACAAAACTTGTTCTAGCTCATTTGTGCTGCCTGAGTGATTGCAAGTCCTTGTGGAGGATTTGTTAAAACTATATGAGGGGCATGGTGAGCTGTTTTTCGTGTTTCTTCCTGTTTAGCTTTATTTTTCTTTGGCATCCATTCTTTAGTGTGGCCAGTGATGCTCGTGTTGCTCAAGAGATATACAGCAGTAAATACAGAATATTGTAAATGGTATAATTACTCCTGCATGAGCGCATTTCCTTGTGTTTTTGTGATGCCAGCCAGTATTCAAAATTGCACTGCTGCAATTTTTCTGTTATGATAATCAGCAATTTTTTTTTCAAACAAAAGATTTTTTTTTTTTATCCAATACGGAATTCGATACAAGTGGTAATCTGCTTCCTTTGTAGCCTGTAAAATCTGGTCCATGCCGGCTCAAACCAGCACAATCTCTTGTGGCCAAGCCTTCTGCTGTGACTGAAATCGAAACTATTCCGTATAGTGCTCGTGTGTGAAAAATGTGTGTGCATTTGTTGCTTTGTGTGTGGCGTCTATGTGCGCTGACAGCGTGTGTGTGCGCAGCAACATTTGTGCGTGTGTTGCATGCAGAGGAAACAGGAAAAAAAATGTGCAATGGTAGCCTACCACATTATTAAAAAAAATGAGTGATAGTGCCAATTCAGTCTCTGTCCGCATACAGATAACGAATAAATGCCGAACTCTATTAAATCGTCCTTTACCCATTATCGCAGGGCCAACACGCCATTTTCAGAACTTATAACGGTTCCCTATTTACTTAGCTATAAATCCTTGCCATGTAACCAACAGATTTGTGACTGGTAATGATCTGCTCAGCCAGGGCTATATGAAATGATCCTGACCTCTTTTAGATCGTCAGGAATTAAATTGACCGACTTGCCCCGGCCCCCACCATCTTTTCCCCTCTCCTATCACCGCCGTCTCGTTAGATAAAAAAAAAAACCTGAAGTTGCGAGTACTCCACTCACAGCAAGACCAAGACAAGTATTATCTCCACAAGTTTTAAAATGAAAATGAGGCAAATACAGCACCTGAAAGAAAAAGGAAAAATGTATATCATCTATTTACTTTGCTTTTGCTCCCCGAGATAAACTCCTACTTTGCTTTTGTGTGTGTGTGTGTGTGTGTGTGTGTGTGTGTGCGCGTGTGCGTGTGTGTAGATATGATATACGTTTTAAAAGTTTTACTTTAGACATTATTATCATTACTATACATTCAAATAATTTCATTTTGGCTAAAATATTTTATATTTTATGTCCAAGAAGTGTTTTCAATAAATACATCCGTGAATATAAAATGAAAGGAAAGAAATAAATCACATATTTTAGCTCGTATTTTTTTATGGGCATCATATTTGATCTAAATTTCGCAAGTTAAGGTCTTCCTCTTAATTTCAAATTAATAGATAACCTAAGTGTGAATTTGTGATTTGTAATATATATGATTATGTTAGGATTAAATAATGCTGTGGATGTGTGTTAATATATTTAAATGTCACAATTCTCTACTTGCATGATGCATGATTAAACCCACACATTTTATCATTTAGAAATACAATAATATATCATAAAACAATATAAAATACATCAGACAATTCTTGCCAAATGTAACAATATTTTTTCTTAATTACAATACAACAGCAACTTGCAAAAACCTGTAATCTAAATTTATAGTATCATGCCACAATATTAATCGTATAATAATATTTTTATATTCCTCTTAAATGTGTACATTTGAGATTTAGAAATATTAGCTTTAAATATTTTAGATACATTTTTAATGACAGGGAAATAAGATTTGAAATGAAATGTGATCTGGAATTTCAGCTTTTCCTTGACAAGGTTTTGATAGGACCTATCAGAGTCTCAAATATGGCATTTCTGACAGCAAATCTCCTTCCAACTTCTGCATAAAATGTCAGAATCACTTTTGTGTCTCGCTAATTTGCCAAGAATATGCATATCAATTACACATCTTGGCTCGTGATACATATGTTTCTAAGATGTGCAGTTCATGGGTCATCATTGAAATGGTAATAGGGAAATGTTAAAAAAAACACACACACACACAAAAAAAACAGACAACTTTATTTAGCTTTGCCTGGGTGTGAATCATCTAAATATACTCGCATAGCACTGTGGGACTAAATGTACAAATATGTATTCATCTTTTTTCCCCTTTTTAGTATGTGCAAAGCATTTATTTGCATGCGTGTGTGTGTGTGTGCGTGTGTTTCTTAACACAGTAACCTCTGCAAGATGACAGCTGACTCTAAAGGCAATATATAATTAGTCAAAAGACATTTTGTCAAAGTTGAGAGTGGCTGCATGTGAGTGGCAGCTGTGCAGGTGAGCAATGGGGAAGTGTGTTATTGATGTATTACCATTTTATTGGAAACTATTTAAAATTAAGTTTAAAAGAAAGTGGTATATTTTGGTCAAATTAAAATCGCAATGTTTTCTTAATCAAGAACCCTCTCAAAACATTGCTGACAATAAAGGAAAATTGCTCATGTGCTCTTCTTGTTTACATCCCCAAATTCAACAGGCTGGACTGATATTACCACGCACAGCCTTTCAAAAAACAACAACCCAATCGTGAATAGACTGCTGGATAACCGTTAAAAGCAATTAAAGAGGTCAAAGAAAAATAAATTGATTAAAAACCCAAATTTATAAATAGTCCAAGATTTTTAGTTAAAGCATGACATGATATACCAAGTAAAAAATTTAATGACTAAATAAATTATTTGAAGTACTTGGAACTTGTTTCAGTCATCAGTAACAAAAGATGTCATTCACTTTGAGTATCTTCATTGTGCAGGTCTGCCACCGCTGGAGTTTACAAAAAGACTAGAGAGTAAGATTTAGTGACTGTGTGTGCGTGTGTGTGTGTGGTTGTACGCGTGTATGTGTGTGTGTGTGTGTGTGTACGCGTGTGTGCGCGTGTGTGTGTGTGTGTACCTTGATCATGAGGATCTATTATGAGCCTGAGTCCGTACCCGGCTGGAGAACAGCTGTCGGACGGTTGGAGAAGGGAAGCTGGGGTTTTGGATTGAAAATTGTGTTGAAGTGTGTATTTGTGTTTAGGTGCAGTGCTTGCGTTTGTGTATGTGTGTGTTGATTACAATCTGGCTGTGTCCAGACACTGGTCCCATGCCCTGAGCCCACTCACTGGTAGCCCAGCTTTGCATTAAACAGTGTTACTTCCGCATGGCTTAGTGACAATGGTGTGGTTTCAGCTCTCGATGGCCGCTATGAGGGGCCCACCTCCCTACCCTGGGGGCCAGTCAGCCACCCACACTGGTGTCATTCAGGCCCCTGATTAGCACCTTACCTGGCTCTCAGAGGAACCGGCGTCATCCCCCAGGAGCTCGTTGCGCACCTCATCACTGTAGGCAATGCGTGACCTTTTCTGCAGGAGGAGGATGAGGAAGAAGGACAAAAAGGAAGAAGGAAGAAACAGAGAAGAGGAAAAAGAGAAAACAAGTGGGGAAATATGGCTTAGTACTGTTGTTGATGCAAAAACACAACAGGCATTCCTTAAACGCGAGAGCCCCCTAATGGAACTCAGTGACAAACCGAATCAAACGCACGGAGGGTGTGTATATGTGTGAGTGTGTTTGCCCTTACAGCACATGTACTGACAACAAGAAGTATTCAGGGTTTGTGCCTATGCCTCCCTCCAAGGTGATCGACTTTACCTCGTGCACTTATGCCACAAAAGTGGTGGCAAAGAGCCTCCACCACACACACATATATACACCTTGCCCACTTAAACAAATACAAGTTGAGGGATACAAAAAAAAACATCTTGTGTGCACAGAGAGGCTGAGGAACCAGGGACAGGGGAGAGGGCCAGGGAGATGTATTATGAGGAAGTATCACTTGTCAGCACTAAATCTTTTCTAGGGGCTGT
The DNA here is from genome assembly GCA_015106715.1 of Bujurquina vittata. Taxonomy (NCBI): domain Eukaryota; kingdom Metazoa; phylum Chordata; class Actinopteri; order Cichliformes; family Cichlidae; genus Bujurquina; species Bujurquina vittata. Next base: position 6,499 of record VUQK01021389.1, on the reverse strand, counting down.
CACTGCTGTCATCCCAGTGCAGTGGCAGGCTCTGTGATAACACCAATGCTGTGACTCAGACAGGGAATAATTCATCACCCATTGGCGGCCCATCGGATTTGGGGTTGCCTCTCTCTCTTTCTCATGCACACACACACACACACACACACTCTTGCTCGCTCTCTCTCTCTCTGTCTCTAGATAGGCTAGAATAAGAGGGAATCCCATGTCCCCCCCCCCCCCCCCCCCCACA
>VUQK01021386.1:7836-18841 GCA_015106715.1 Bujurquina vittata | reverse complement strand
GAAAACAGCGAGGTGTGGCGCAGCCTCTCCAACCGGACTCTGAGCGACGAGGCTTTGCGGTCTGACATCCTTTGTAACCTGCCCACCTACAAGGGCAAAGTAGGTTTACTGATACACATCACTCTGTTTTGGTGTTGACAGAAACGGACTAATGACGAACTCCGTTTATAAATGTACCTGTTTGGTGATGCCTTCACACGAATTGACCGTAGTCTTAAACAGTGCTGAATGTCAGAATTTACTGCTGCTTTTTTTAAACCTTGTTTTGTGAGAATACAAGAGATAAATGAGCATATAAATGCAGCTTGTTGTAATCGTGTTGTTGCTGAGGAAGGCAAAAGTCGGTGTTTGTTCCCATTAGTCTTCTCAGTGGAGTCCATATTGAAATTACTCTTCAGCCTGTTCATACATTACTGATATTTTAAGCATCCTGAGTTGGGGCTTTGGAAATTATTTCTATTTTTAGCAACTCTAACTACCTCCTTGTGAAAAAATGTACAGAAACCGTATAAATATTTGAGCTGTACAACCCTCAATGGTGCAATTTGCTTCTTGTGAGATGGAACGTCCAGTATAATTTCTCCTACATTTTTCTTTATTTTATTTTATTTTATTGGATTTCTCATTAAGTAACTTCATCCAACTGTCAATTAACATCAATTTCCTGTCTTCCTATACAGCTCAAGGCCTTTCAGCATGCTTTGAGCTCCCACGACTGCTCCCGCAATGTTTACGTGAAGAAGAATGGCTTTACTCTGCATCGCAACCCTATTGCCCAGAGCACAGATGGTGCACGGGGCAAAATTGGCTTCTCAGAGGGACGGCACGCCTGGGAAATCTGGTGGGAAGGCCCTCTTGGCACTGTGGCAGTGATAGGCATTGCCACAAAGCGGGCGTCAATGCAGTGCCAGGGCTATGTGGCCCTCCTGGGCAGTGATGACCAGAGCTGGGGCTGGAACCTGGTCGACAATAACTTGCTTCATAATGGAGAGGTCAATGGGAATTTCCCTCAGTGTAACAATGCACCTAAATATCAGGTAGGGGTGTAGATTTTAAATTGTAAAAGTCTGAATTGTGTTTTCTGTTCTTCTTATTTTTTGGCGAACTAACACTCCAATGTGATCATACCTGTTCACAGATCGGGGAGAGAATACGAGTAATCCTGGACATGGATGACAAGACGTTAGCCTTTGAGAGAGGTTTTGAGTTTCTTGGAGTAGCTTTCCGTGGACTACCCAAAACCTGTCTGTTCCCTGCTGTCTCTGCAGTATACGGCAACACTGAAGTCACCATGGTGTACCTGGGAAAGCCTCTGGATGGCTAGATGCAGGACAGCCTGTGCCACCATGAAATCGTGCAAGCTCCTGTCAATTGCAGACAGACTCCCGACCCTGTTGTACTGTTTTAAGGTTTTGGAGGGTAAGTGGTCCCATTTCTTCCAAACAGAATAACCTACTTTACATCAGCAAAGAGAACTGTCTGCATTCTACTTAAGCTCACCACAAAAACAGTTTTTAAACTGGACAGACCACAAGCAAAAGGAATATGTGAGACCTGTTTGTGTATCTATGTGGAAATGTCCACTTTTACAGGTTAGCTGCTGAACTCTTTTATTCACCTTATAGGGGAAACGTAATTTAATCTCATGCATTTTGGACTCATGCTGAAGATTTACTTGAGATTTTGTCTGCTTGAAGGAGGCCTGAACTACTCTAAACCGAGCGGCAAATACTTTTAACATGACATTTTAACAAGTGAAACAGTCATTATTGTGTGAGTTACTGAACAAACACATTGTGGAGCGACAGAATTATAAGGAAATGAAATGAGTGAAATGTATTGTGAAATTATGACGTAGGACCACATCCATGGGACTTATGTGACGTATGTGGCAGTCCGTACACACGCACTGTTATGCATGTGCACTTATGGCTGCAACTGAAACGTCTCCCCCTTTCAAGTACTTATTCAGTAATGGTCGAAACAAACCCGTAACATGATAATGTGTCTTTTTAATGTGCTACTCTGTAATGTTACGATTTATTTATTTCTTGGTTTTTATCTATGGTACTATAGAGACTGTATTCTAAGGCCTCAAAATAAAGCCTACATGGTGCCACTCCTAGAATAAAGATGGCTTGATGTTTGTTTTCATGAGTGAACAGTGTAGGTGGCCTAACAGATGGACCATCACCATACTGTCTGCTATTGATTAACCGGCTCTTTTTTTTTTTTTTCTTTAAAGAGAGAACTTGGACAAAGATGTTTGTTATTCTATGGAAAATCACAGAGGGTTTCTAATCTGATCCCATCAGTCAGCTGGGGTTTTTAGTACAATAATGTGTATATTTAATGAAGCTGTGCAAATATATTCTTAGTTGAAGGTACATAAGGGTAAAATTTGGCATTTTTATAAGTTGCCTTATTTTTTCCAGCATTTTTGAGCCTGTGTAAGTACAGTAGATGGCTATGTGAAAAATTCAGGGCTGAAAAACTGCAGTCAAATCTGTTTTACACCAAATCTGAGTATTTTCATCTTTTAAACCCAAAATCTTGACTTTGGTCAGCAGATGTTTTTTTCCCTATTACCAGCTTTAAGTATCAGTATTACAAGATAATCATAGTTACAGAGTGAAACTCCACCAACTTAGTGTCTGTGATGTGGTACTGATGTTTTAATCTGTTTTGTGATAAATCACTTGAGGAAAGTGCATTTTGGGTAAACGTTCAAGCCTTGTTTTACCATGTGACACAGAAGGAATTATGGTTAGAAGATGAGGCGCATATTGAAAATTAAGGTAAAAGGGAGCCATTTCATATGATTTTACCATTTTACCAACCATACATGGGGATTTGACCCTCTAAGAATTTTCCCAAATTTTGGAGGTTTTATCCACTGAATTGGCAAAAAATGGATAAATCATCCACAGCAACAAGGCTTGTTCCTGTTACTCAGTACAGTTTTTCTATTGAAACTATGATCAGTATATATATATATATATATAATATATATATATATATATATATATATATAAGCATTTTGAAATTTTGGTTTAGACTTACTTGGTTGCATTTTAATCAAATTTAAATGTTTTTCAGCCCTAAAACTTTCATTTGCCTAGATACTCAAAGATGTTGGAAAATGATGACTTGAAGTTGAGTAAATCACTTCAGTTAGCTTACATTTCATCCCACCTACATTTTGATTAAAGTAAATTTTGTATTTTGAAATCATTGGATTATTTCACAGAAGCGCTGTCACAAAGCAAAAAAATTGGGCTGTTTTCCTAGCCCATACAAATGTAACTTAATTTTTAACAGGAAACAGCAACATTCATAACATTGACATGGCTGGATGCAGTCCTGTGAAAAAACTAAGTAGATCTGTCCTGCTTCCACGGGAAATAAAATTGCAAGTAGCAGCCAGAGGTTGCTAATCACATGCACTTGATTATCATCATGTGGATGATCAATTAATCATCACCACTGTAAAAGCAGAAGTTTTAACAGTTTGCTAGTCAGGAGCATTCAGGTGTGTTAACACAATTCCACAATCTTGACAACCCAGCAAATTCAACACTGGGTTGGTTTAGGCAGTGGTTCTCAAATCCAGGCCTCATGCCCCCTTGTCCTGCAGGTTTTAGATGTATCTGCTTCAACACACCTGAGTCAAATATAGAAGTCATTAGCAGGACTCTGGAGAACCTGACTGCTTATTGAGGAGGCAATTCGGCCATTTGATTCAGGTGTGTTGGATCAGGGACACATCTAAAATCTGCAGGGTAGGGGGCACGAGGCCTGGATTTGAGAACCACTGGTTTAGACTGTGCAATACTCATAGAAACCCAAGAGCTGCATCTCAGGCCTCAAGTAGCGTGTTAAAGTTTGTGATAGTGCTGTTAGAAAAGGCTGAACAACTATGGCTTGTTTGGAAGGGTTAAAGGAGAAAGCCTCTTTTCTCTAAAAGAGCACGGCTTATGTTTGCAAAGTAGTATCTGAACAAACTGCAAGACTTCTGGAACAATTTTACACAGATGAGACCAAAAAGGAGATGTTTGGTTGTAACACATAGCGCCACATTTGGTGAAAAGCTGAAAACAACATATCAGCACAAACACCTCATACCAACTGTCAGCACAGTGGTGGCAGGGGTGATGATTTGGGCTTGTTTTGCAGCCACGGGACCTGGGCACATTGCATTGCGTCAACCATCAAGTCTGCTGTAGACTAAAGTATTCTAGAGTCGAATTCTGAGGCCATCTGTCTGCCAGCTAAAGCTTAGTCAAAGCAAGGTCATGTAAGAGGACGGTGATCCTAAGTATAGCAGCAAATCTATATTGGCTGATAAAGGAGAGAATCGAGGTGCTGCAGTGACCCAGTCAAAGCCCAAATCTCAGCCTGTTAGAAATGCTTTGCATAAACAAAAGCCCACAAACCTCAATGAACCGAAATAACATTGTAAACAAGAGTAGATCAAAATTCCTCCCCAAGAATGTGAAAGACTTAGTCATACAGAGAATGAATGTTATTGCTGCTAAAGACTGCTCTACAAACTGTTGAATCATGGGGTGACAGGTGTGTGTTTTGTTGCCCAGGTGTGCCCTGTTGCATTGGTTATTCAAACAATAAATGTCTACCCTCAGATTTGGGTTTTGTCTTTGCGGACTGTGCATTAATAGTTAGAGTAACCAACATGAAAACCAGAGAGTTGTCTATGGATGGAAAAAAAAAGCTATTGTGATGCTGAGAGAAGATGGAAACTCAAAGCTGTTGCACCAACATTGACCATGGCCAGCACAACCGTTTGGAATGTCCTGAAGAAGAAAGTCGTCACTGGTGTACCAGTAGGCTGAGGAAAACGGCAGCAGCTGATGACCCTAAAACAACTGTTAGCGACATCAGCAACAACCTCCAGAGGGGAGGAGTGAAAGTGTCCCAATCTACTGTCCACAGAAGACTTCATGAACAAAAGTACAGAGGCTTGATCAGAAGATGCAAAACACCAATTAGCAAGAAAAGGAGAACAGGCAGAATTTTTCCAGGAAGTACAGAGACGACAAGCCTCAAAGTCTGGGAGAAAGTTTTATGGACTGATGAGACAAAGATGAACCTTTACCAAGTTTGGAGAAAGAAAAGATCATCATCCCAAATATACAAACTCATCTGTGAAACACAGTGGAGGTAATATCATGTTAATAATAAAGGCAGTGATACCAAATATTGACTTTCACGCCTGTTAGAATAGTATAAACTCTTTTTGCCTTATATGCAATATTTGCCATTTCTATGTTTGCACAAAAAAACTGCCTATTTCTGATTTTCCAAGCAAATTATGACAAAATGAAGGTGACTCAAGATTTTTGCACGATACCATATTAACTGCTATTATAGCTATATTATAACAAACATATTAGAAACATAAATATGGAAAAAAATTATGTTTTAAACATGCTGACTTAGATTTAAGCACCACTTTGCCTGCATGGACAGAAACACCTAATCTGAGCAATCCGCCAATTGCTGATGGACAGTATGGAGAGAAGAATCAATATATGGTAGATTTTTAATCAAATCTGATAAATGTTTTAATGAGCGAGGCACTAAATATACAAGGGCAGATAGTCTCAACATAGGAAAAGGCCTCAGAAAAACAGTAACATTTGATAAACAGGAAAACTGCATCAGCAGAGCAACAATATTCCCTCAGTGAAAGCTGATCAGGCATAACACTGAAACAAGAGTAAATCAAAATATTGTGTTGCAGCCAAAACAGCTCTGACCCATGAAGGCTTGGACTCCATGGTTAGCAACCGATTTTTTAAGTCCTGTAGGTAGAGAGGTGGGCCCTCCATGGATCGCACTTGTTCATCCAGCACATGATGCTCGATTGGATTGAAATCTCTTTTTTTTTTTTGCTTTGTGGCAGGCTGCATTATCCTGCTGAAAGAGGCCACAGCCTTGGACTGCTTGTGATAGCTACTGACCACCGCAGTCTGGGAACCCCCCATGAGAGCTGCAGTTTTGGAGATGTTGAGACCCAGTCATCGACCCATCACAGTTTGGCTCATGTCAAACTTGCTCAAATCCTCACACGCGCCCATTTTTCATGCTTCTAACACATCAACTTTGAGGAGAAAATGTCCACTTGCTCCCTAATACATCCCACCCACTAACAGGTGCCACAATGACGAGATAATTGGTGTTATTCACTTCACCTGTCAGTGGTCATAATGCTCTGTTTGATCGGCGTATCTTTAAAATCCACAATAGACTGCTTGTAACCCAAAATGACCTCCTCTAAGAGTCTCCTCAAAAATGAAACTCTTCAAGCTTCAATTATGCAATGCAAATGTTGAGGTGCAGCTTTCACATCCCAAAAAACAGTCATGACAGTGATGTTAAGTTTTGTCTTGCTGCTCTCTGTCAGTATTTATAAAGGTAACTCCACATTAAAAGATTTGTCTTGCATCTCAGCCAGTGTCAATAAAAGCTTGTTTTGAAATGTACTAAATGAGCTCAGCGTGACTCAGAGAAAAAGCATTTCAGTGCTGGACACCATCTTAGCAGTGAAGGAGAGAATTCAATAAATGATTGAATATGTGATGCCAAGGCTGCTTCATGTCTGCCAATTTGTGCTTCCTGTTTACTGTTTCCCTGTTAGAGTATCTGCAATTGCGCTCTAGTTTTTATCTTGTCCTTGAATGGTTGCTTGCCAGACTGCCACTTTCTCAATCCTCTGATACAGTATTAAAGTGATGGGAGACTTTTAGATTTCAGGGCCAGGAAAAACACAGCTCATCCTCACGAAGGTTCCACAAGAGGGCAGTGATGGTTTTGTGCATGTTATGCAAATACTGTATCTTCCCACCACAAAAGAAAAAAAAAAGCCTGATCATATGCAGCTGAGTCTCTCAAGAGGATAGAGGTTTCCCACATGAATGTAATGTTGGATCGTGCTAGTTGTTTCTGTTCTCACAACCTTCAGCAGTGGACTTAAACAGAAGATTGAGATGTTCTGAAATACGCATGTATGCCACGAAGATGTTAACAGGAAGAGAGGAATTGTGTATGTATGTACGTAGGCAAATAGTGAAAAGCATAAAACTTGAGACACCAAGAAAGTGATCTAGCATTTGCATTTAAGCCCTCATCCCTTTTGTTGTGTCAAATAGCAACTGCTCCCCCCCATCATGAGACTATACACCACCGCTGCTACACCCCTTTCACAGCTCTCAAAATAGAATGCAAATTTCAGTACTGTGCCATGTCTTAAAATGGCCTCAGCTGCTGAAACAGACAAGAAAAAAAAACAAACAGTGCTCTGAATTCACACACTGCTTTGCACATGTTCACAACACTTAATGAGTCTAGTGCAAGAGCTGCTGGCCCTCAGTTTGCTTAGGCTGACACAAATGGTCTCGCATTGCATTGCGCTCTCGTACGACTGAACGTCCACGTAAAGTTGCACCTGAAGCCACCGTAGGTGATGTCACTAGTGTAGCACTAACAGACACGAACACACACACGAACCATTTCATTAGATGTAGCTGTTCAGTTGCTCATTGATGCAAATATCTGATCAGCCAATCGCACGGCAGCAATTCAGTGCGTTTCGGAATGTAACTGAGCATTAGAAGAGGGAAGAACGGTGATTTAAGTGACTTTGAATATGGCATGGTTGTTGGTGCAGGATGGGCTCGTCTGGGTGTTTCAGAAACATTCAGAGCTGCTGATCTACTAGGATTTTCCTGCACGACCATTTCTAGCATTTACAAAGACTGGTCCATCCCTTTAAGACCACGGTATACCCATCTTCTGATGGCTACTTCCAGCAGGATAACACACCATATCACAAAGATCAGATCACCTCCAACTGTTTGCTTGCTTCACTGTGCTCAGATGGCCTCCACAGTCACCAGACCTTTGACCTTTGGAATGTGGGGGAACGGGAGATTCACATCATAGATGTCCAGACAACAAATCAACAGGAACTGTGTGATGTTGTCATGTCAATAAGGACCAAAAACTCGAGGGAATGTTTCCAGCACCTTGGTGAATCTATGCCATGAAGAATTAAGACAGCAAAAGGAGGTCAAATACAGTACTAGCACAGTGTACCTAATGAAGTGGCTGGTGTGTATATAAAGCATTTAATCTCCAAGGTAAAAGTCACTGTCAGACAAACAAGAAAGTCAGCACCCAAACATACTCATATGGATCAGAAAATCTTGTTGCCACCCAACCTTGCAACACAGTCAGAAGTGAGACGTCCTGTGTGAAAACAGGAAGGAATGCCTGACCAATCAACTCTCCACAGAAGGCACCATCACTTCCTGATTCCTAATTCCCCATTCTTGCACCCACTCATGATTGCAAATAAGATAAAAAAAAGCTAGCAAGTTTCACAAAAGTCACAAGTGACATTTATTAGCTGAAGAATGAAAAAGAAACTAGATAAAACCAAATAAATACATATTTTCAAAAAGTTCCTTAAAGCAGCCAAAATACAAATCCATTAATAGTGTTAATTTTATACTAAGCTGCTCACTTGCTTCAGTTATGCTCTCAGTCTTTGTTATATCTGACCCACAATCACAGTGACCTTTAAAGGCATGACTTAATAAATAGTGTTAGATGTGCATGTATGTGTTTGTGTGTATATATAAATGTGTGTGTGTTTTGGCTGTTGCAGTGACAGGCCGAAAATAAGGCAGGAAGGGTGTGTGCGTTGAGTGGTTTCCTTTCGAGTTGCTTGGCTGATTAGAACGAGCAGAGGGTGTGAAGGGTGTGTTCTCATTGGGTTTTTGTGGTAGCAGTTGTGCTACCAGTATCAGTCGTCTGTATAATAACACCATACTGCTGTGGGGTGGTGAAGAGAGAGAGGGGGGAAAAAAAAGAAGAGAAAGAAGCACTTGCGCAGTGGTGGTTAAGCGCAGTTGAGCCTGCACTCGCCTTCCTGTGGCCCCGAGCTTGAGAACCTCCTGCCTGATTGCAGCTTGTCCATGTGACTTGGTTTCCGTTGCCTGCCTACTTCCGTGAATAGTAAAGAAGGGGCATCTGTGCTTCAGTCAGTGCAGGGAAGAGCAGCTGAACTTGACACACATGTGAATGCACTCTGCGAGTCAACCAGCGATATGGTCAGGGGAGCAACCGTCAGTGGCTTGGCAAATCCACACCTAACCACTAGTGTAAGTAAATGAACTTTGTACTACAAGAAGCAAAGTGCATCGCCTAAATTAAGAATGCTTCATTTAAACATGTTTTGCAGTTGATGCGTTTGAACAAGATACTTTTAACGATTGCCTGTTTTTGAATACACTCAATCTTGTCAGTGTTGCATGCACATCTATATATAGATCTATGTAATAACACTACTCTTATAAGCAAATGTGAGTGCAACATAATAGTTTTCAGACTGTTTGAGGCATGCAGATGTTTCCTGATGATTGCAAACATAGCATGCATGTAATCCATACAGGTGAAGTAATTGTGCTTTACATTTGCATGTCATCTTTAATACAATGCATGGTCTTATTAAAGAAAAAACAAGAATAGGCTGCATTATGTCTGGTAAACATCAGATAGAGAAAGTAAGATTGTACAAAGATGCATTCTTCCATGTGGTCAACTTCACCCCAAGGACATTTTGAAACTGTGCTGAAAGCAGTGGTATAGTTACTCATGGTAAGCCATACAGCCTTCAAAAAGAAGTGGTAAGATGAACAAAGAAAATCGAAAGACAAAATATTTCAAGAAAAGGTTGCTATTAATTAGTTTTTATGCCATGATTGCAGTAGAATGTACAGGCAAGCAATGCGATCACAGCCAAACAGGAATGCACAGCCTCCATAACCAGTATGCGTCACGCAGTGGTTTGATTTGAAATCTGGGAAAGTTTTGCAAAATGTTCCGTGGTGTTCTCAGGATAAAATATGCCACCTTTACGCAACCTGAAATCAAAGAATCCAACTCAGCCATTGACATCCGAGCACTTCAAATAATTTGGAAAATGAAACTCGAAGTTGAATTTAACTGTAACCGCCCGTCCACTTCTCTGACCGTAAATGTCAAACTGCTCCATTCTTCCATAGTCCTTAAGGGTGGAGAAATTCATTCATTTATTTATTTATTTCAGACACATTTTAAGACAGTGTATCCTTTTAGAGTTTCTTAATAAAAGGCGTTCAATCATATGCAAGTATTAATAAATACGGTTTGCAACTGCATATCACACTTGGTGCCGATAAATATCAGCTGTCAGGCCTACGCTGAACAGCCAGCTACTACTAATAAAAAACTGTAACTAATCATCCCACTCTCCTTCTGTATTCTCTACAGTAAGGATGAGAAAATGCCAGTCCACAGGCTCATTCCCATCCTTCTCTGCTTGGTGCACATGTGGAGAACCCTGACACCGGTCTCAAGTCACCCGCAGCACGGTCGATGTCAGTTGGTAAGATATTCTTCTTTTATGTAACTTTGCTAAGACAAATGAAGTATGGTTCTAGCATGAAGTTTCAGGAATAGTTTTAGAGTACATCACATGCAAAAGGCCAAACACTTTCATGTTTGGTTTAGTAAATACTTAAAGATCACCACTGTAAGAAAGTACACTTTCAAAATAAATCTCTCTTTCTGTCATTTTTAAAACACTTAACGTACTCTGCGCTCAGCACAGAATATTGTAAAAATTAAATTAAATTTTTGCAAAGGTTTGACATAAAGCATTGAGTAATGAAAACAATTCTGTACTTTCTAAAAGCGTGCTACATACATGTTTTATATCTTTAGTTAAATCAAAATCCATCCAGTTTAAATCCATAGGCAGCTTTATAACAGCTGCAACAGTGAATGGAACTATAGACTTTATTAATGACTTTCTGACTTTCTTAGAAGCCCTAAAGTCTAAATTTGTTAATGTAAGGGGACAATTAATATGGTCATATAAGTGTTCATACTTGTGGAATGTTTTGCTATTGTTCTGTGTTTTGTTACAGTATTAAGT
>VUQK01021383.1:2840-15237 GCA_015106715.1 Bujurquina vittata | reverse complement strand
GGGGTGTGTGGGTGGGTGGGAGTGGGTGGGGGGAGGGGGGGGGGGGGAGCAGAATGGAAGTCTCACATTTCTCAGAGGCAGAAGTAAGCTCAGTGGTTAGGTTGTGTAAATTACATGATACTTGACAACTTTCAACTATAGGTTGGAGTAGGCAATGAGGGCACTAAGTGAAGCTAGAGGTGCTTTGATGTACTTAAGTTTGGGTTTGAGGTCCTACAACAGAATGACATCAATGATTAGTAATTATTAATCTAAATCTGCTGTTTCTGTTTGCAAAAGCATTTGTTTTAGTTAGTATCTTGTATCTATCTAGTATCTAGTATTTTGTCTGCTAGTTGCTAATGACTAGGGTCACTAGGGTGCATATATATTCCAAACAATGTGTTTAAAGTATGATACATTAGGTTTTTGCACATTTGTGCAGTGTTCAGCACTGTCACCTCACAACAAGAAGGTCCTGGTTTGAATTCACCGGGCAGCTGGTGCCTTTCTGTGTGGAGTTTGCATGTCTTCCATGTGCCTCTGTGGGTACTCTGGCTTCCTCCCACAGTCAAAATATGCATATCTGAGGTCAAGTGGTAATTCTGAATTGGCTGTAGGTGTGAATGATTGTCTCTGCGTGTTAGCCCTGCCATGGCCGGGTGAACAGTCCAGGCTGTACCCCGCTTCTTGCTCTGTCATAGATGGCATAGACTCCAGCTACCCACAATCCTGAATCAGATAAGTATGGTGGGGGAAATTAATGGATGTGTGGATAATTGCAGTTGTATACACCAAGATTATCTGAAACAGAAAAACAGAAAGAACAGGAAATAATTTTGGAAGTTAAACAGGTCAGACTTTCGCTGACCTTAAAAAAATGTTTCATTTGCTATGATGGAGCTCAGGAGCTCAAACTGAGGATGGCTACTGCAAAACAGCTGATTTAACTGTAAAAAAAACTTTAAATATTTTTTTCCTGAGGTGAGAAAAAAATTTACTTTTTGCCTTAGTTATGAATAAATGATGTTGTTATCACTAATGCATGAACATGCATGAGTGAACACTGGGGGTTTGTATGTGGATCTGTTGAAACTGAAGAGACTCCTACAAACAGCTGGAACCAACATAACATATTAAGCCCCAATTACATGCATACAAGTCTAATTAATAGCCTCTTACAGACAATAAGTTTGTCTTTCACTCTCGGTGCTGCTTCTGAACAAGCCAGATGCTCAGGTGTGCAAAACCAAAAACATGTTAAAATTACTGCAAAGAATGGAATTTGAGGCTTCCTCGTGTTTGCTGTGTTTGACAGCATCTTTAAATCACCATCAAATATCAATTTTATATCAATTGTAAGAGATCCAAGCAAGCCCGAGGGCCTGGTATGGCATTGCTGGCTTGCAAGCGTGTCCTTACATGTGTTCTTGCTGTTGGCAGAATGGGAAAGAGGAGAAAAACTCCAGGTATTCTGGATTGCTCTGTGATGACTGTCTCGGTCATTAGCTCTGTATTCATACAACGTGACGCAGAAAGGGAACCATTTTTGCCATTTAATGTATTTGACATGTATCCATGCCTTTATTAATAACTATAATCTGCAGTATTGAGAAATACTGTGAATGAACTTCCTCACAGTCAAATTAAGAGATGAGATTTTTTTTTTCCCTGCATGTAATTACACTTGGTACAAAATTACATGAATACAGTGTGGCCTTAACATCAATGCATGACGCAGATTGAAAAATGCTGACTTTTCATTAACTTAAGCTCTGGAAGTGAGTTAACCACTGATATTACTCCTGCCTCCTGAGCAATTTAACCTCTGAAAAAAATATCTACAGCAAATAAAATTCAAATAGCACATGTATGCTTTATGTATGCTGTGTTTTCCATTAAAGCTCAATGATAAGCTTTCCTTCATCGTCACTGCTGCTTGTGTCTTCTGTGTACTCCTGGCAGCTCTGCACAGGCCTCACTCCACTGTTCACATATTCGGCAGGCTGGTAGCCATGAAGCGGGCTAGCCAAGTACAGAGAAGGATATTTGCTGGTCGTGTCAGCTCTTCCAGAGTCACCGGGTGCCTTATCTGTAGTGTCATGCTTCTCGTCAGGTTCCAGGTATATAAAAGGCTTGGATGGAGACCCAGTATTGTGGTACATCTTTGATGGCTGAAAGTCTCCTCTGGATCCAGCAGCGACTCTACAGGCTTGAGAAACTGAATTGGAGTGTGTGGAGAGTAACGTCCCGACATTAGAGTTTTGGTGACTCGCTAAATTGAACTTCTTACAGCTGCTTACTGCTGTGCTGTTGTCATCTGCAGCAGGATTTCCTTGCTGAACAGACAGACTGATGCCGCTTTGCTTTTGGTCTTGGACTGAGAAAGTTTGTTGCAGATCAGAATCAGTTCTTGGAAAAACATTTTCTGTTTGGGATAACTGAGTCCCTGGATTTATATGTCGACTTGCATTGAATTCAGCCAAGGCCTGTGTTGGTTGGTTGTGGATGACACTGCCTTCCCAGTTGTGTTGTGAGTGATAGAAGTGGTTAATTTCCAGAGGGGGCTTTGGAAAAGTGAAAAGGCTAGTCTGAATGCTGCTGGCAGGGATATTAAGGTTACTTGATGCACTCAAAACATGCTGCGGTGTCAGTGGAGGGTATTCAGACATTCCTGAGTGTGTCTGGGAAAGGTGCTGAAGATGCTCCTCATCTGGCCAAGGGTCTTTAAAAGACTCACTTTTGACCTTTCTGTCTTCTTCCTGTTAATGAAAGAAAAATATGAGGAGCATTGTTGCCGCTGTACCATCACAATAATGCAGTCATTGTTATAACCACTGAACCCTCTCATTATCTTTCTGCATTGCCCAAATACCACAAAGCTTAACTCTTGGAGCCCCGAGAACCCGTATTTTTGAACTACTTTAGATTTTAAGCATGCCCTATATGCATACTGAGCAGCCAGTCAGACTACAAAAGCACTATATATAAGTACTAGTCCATCCAAAGTGTTCTTTTTTCAGCACAGCCTACTCAGCATGATAAAATGTATTTATTTATTCTGACCGCTTCAGTTAACACGACTGACCACAAATTATAACCACTTTCAGAAATGAAGAAAAGCAAGTGCACGTTTGATTGCAGATGGATAAATAAACCATTTTCAAATGGCTTCATTTTTTTCATTTTGTAACTCATAACACTTATAGGTAGCCTAGTATTTTTATTCAAACTTCAACATGGACACAGAAGCATGCATATTACTAAAGACAAGTGCACACAAAATTGTAGGTTGTAAAATTATCTTAAAAGATTGAGTTATCTAGTATCCAGCCAGAGTCCTAAGTATTTACAATAATTAGCAGTTTAAATTTTTATGACCTAGAAGAGTTTGGATATGGATTGTGAGCTGAGGATATAGCACCCCCACTACCAGTATCACTGAAACCAATGATTTCATATATGATCACTGCCACAGTAATCCCAGAAACACTTGGTTATAAGATCAAGAATGCATATAGAGAAAGCTCCCCATGGGCAAGAAGGCTGGAAGCCTGGAAGGACGTTAGCTGGCTAACAGAGGTGCAGAAGGGCGTCATGAGAGATGAAGTTCTGGATGAATAAGAAGTTCAATAAGACTCTGGAGCTTGAAAAAAGGCAACTGGACTTCTTTTTTGTTAGTTACAAAAAAGAAGTCCAGTTGCCTTTTTTCAAGCTCCAGAGACTACGATGACCTGGATGACTGAGAATCTACACAGACATAAGTTCAATAAGACATTCATAACTGAGGCGCTAGAAACTGTCAAACAACGGCTCATAGCAGAGAATCAGAGACCAAGAGAACAAATGGCCTGTTCTCCAAATATCCATCCAGGGTGTACTCTCAGCTGCAAGGGAATGGTGGTGCGAGGGCAGACCCACCCAAAGCTGAGAATGAACAACACTGGAAGAACATCTTGGAGAAAGAGGCACCACACAAAAGCAACAATGCCAAGTGGCTGGTGGACCTAGGAGCAGACCAAAACAAAAACCAGTTAACATCACAAAGGAAATGAGTCTCTGGAATGAAGAGCTAGACAGGACCAGGCTCAGCTCTTGATCCACACCTTCAGGGTGAAGAAAATAATGCCTGGCGGCACAAATAAGTGGGCTCCTAAGAGCAGGTAGTCAACTCCTCTCGATGCACAGAGCGTCAGCCAAAGTCCTCCATCATCTGACGAAGAGGTCATCCAAATGATTGTGGTTGTGTTGAATGGCTGTGGATAATTAATGGATCCTGAACACCCTCTGCGCCACATGCTGGACATGCAGCTGAACATCTGTATCAACTCTGCTGCACTTGACATTCAGTGATACCAACACACGCTGATTTGTGATTGTGGACCAAAATGAATACAAAAGAGGAGCAAACAACTCTAAATGCTATAAGACCTCATTGCACTGCTTGTTACATATAATTGTGGATCTTGTTGACATGTACCGTAAAGGTTAATGTGATCCACTTATAAATTCTTATTGAATTTGATAGAGCATCTGTTTTGACAAGCAGTCTGCTTTATCTATTAAAAATAAGACTTGAAGTTTGAAACCTAGACGTATTTCTGCCATAAAAACACTTGTAATTGCTGTCAGTTGCCTAATTCTGTATTAATATATTGCAGTATTTAATATATTGCTGATGTTTCAAATGAAAATGGCTCATAAATTCTCATAGATTACTTGCCCCTGTGTGTGGCTCTGTAATATACACTTTATGTTCAGTGTATTTATAAATCTTTTTTTCTTGCACCACTTTCTTCTGTGTTGTGACACTTCTTGGGAGGTTTTATATTTATGGTGCCGCAAATATTTCATAAGAATGAAAGAGTACAAATTCTGGCTTGGGTGTTGTACTGTTGTTGGTAAATGTGTTAGAAAATGAAAAACAAAGACGTGATGTAACAACCCAGTTTGCCTCAAACCTGCTTTTACATGATCCCCAAATAAGGACAGTCTCGTTACACCAGGGATTTGTGGCAAACTTTAGTAGAGTTAAGAATAAATTAAAACTGTAAAAAGTATTGCAAAAGACTGCTGGATTGGAAAGGATCCTGCACAGTGTTTTTCTGGGTGTGAGAGTGTGTGTAGGTTTGGGTAGTGACTTTGTTTTGAAAGGGTTTATATCTAAACAGCAGAGAAAAAAGTACCTACCCCATTTTTTTAGTTTAAAAAAATAAAATACCAATACAGCAGATAAAAAAAATATTTCTTTATAAGTAAAAACCTGCATTCACATTAGGTTCAGTTAATTAAAATACACCATATTGCCAAAAGTATTCAATTGTCTGCCTTCATGTGCATATGACCTCGAGTGACATTCTTAATCCAGAGGGGTTACTATGATGTCGGCCCGCCCGTTGCAGCTATAACAGCTTCAACTCTCCTGGGAAGGCTTTCCACAAGGTTTAGGAGTGTTTATGGGAATTTTTGACCATTCTTCCAGAAGCGCATTTGTGAGGTCAGGCAGTGAGAAGGCCTTGCTTCACAGTCTCTGTTCTAATTCCTCCCAAAGGTGTTCTGTCTGGACTCTGTGCAGACCAGTCAAGTTCTTCCACACCAAACTCACTCATGTCTTTATGGGCCTGCTTTGTGCACTGGTGCACAGTCATGTTAGAACAGGAGGAGGTGTTCTGTCATGTCATGTGGCCTGCCACTTTGTGGCTGAGTTGCTGTCATTCCCAATTGCTTCCACTTTGTTATAACAGATTTACTGTGGAATATTTAGAAGCGACTTAAACTTGTTGCACAGGTGGCATCCTGTCACAGTACCATGCTGGAATTCACTGAACCTCTGAGCGCGGCCCATTCTTTCACAAATGCTTGCAGAAGCAGTTGGCATGCCTAGCTGATTGCTTTAATATGCCTGTGATTGGAACAGCTGAATTCCAGGTGTTCCAATCCTGAACATTAAGGAAAGGCCACTTGGATGGTCTTTTACTTGGATGGGTGAGCTAATACTTTTAGCAATATAGTGTATTAACTGTAGCTTGTTTATGTGTTTAAATAAATGTGTGAATTGCAGTTTACTCCTTAGTTAGTGGAGGTACAGCTAATCTGGTGGTTGCATTTTCTCATTTCTGTCATATATTAAATATGGGCAGACTTTTAAATGAAGTCATGTATGTAGAAGCCACAAATGCAGGCTACAGACTGTAGCTGCTGTGTTTTTCTCCTCTCGGATGATGCCAGTGATAACATTCTTTATATGGTCTTTTCAAAGGGAAAGATTAAGTTAGGAACTGCACCGGGGCCCAGTATAAGATAAATGTGGACTATTTTGAATTGTGAATCATGCAAAACTACAGTACTAGTCTAGGAATAAAAAAAACAAACAGCTAAAAATCAGCATATTAGTCCCCTTAAAATTCAGACCAGTTAACACTCAGTTCGTGTAGAAGCCTTTTGTGTCCCAACCAGCAGCTGTACTGCCAAATTGCACTTGATATCATTTAATCCTCACAGAAAAAGTAGGGATGCTGCTTTTACTGTTAATACCCACTAAAGTTGAAACAACCGATTTTAAGATATTAGAGAAGCCAACTCAGTGACATTCAAGCACTGCTCCTGCTAAGATTCAAAAGGTGCAACCCCAGCCCTTCTCTGTGAGGAATATTATATTATATAATTCTGCATGTTACTGATAGTCTTTTTTTAGGAAATCTAGCAAAGGGGCATTTGGGTAATCCAGCCAATCACACAAAGTGTTTCAGGATTTGTATCTGTGAGATGACAGAAGGCTGTCCTGACAATGTGAACAAGGCAGGGTTTGAAACTCAAGTCAGAGTCAAAAATAATTCCAAGAATTAAATCATCTAACTTCCCTAACGTATGAGAGAAACGTCAATGGAGTACTTTCACTGTGTTCTATCTTGAGCTGTAACCCAAACCCTTCCTCTCTCTGTCTTGTGTTACAAGGATTCATTCTTGCATTCTTCTCTTTTCCTGTTTTAATGTTTTTCATTTGTCTATTTTCCAGCCCAGCTCATTTCCTGAGAGCTTGAATTGATAATATGTGGGTCTGTAAAGCTCTTTGAACTAATCAAATGACTTGACTTTAGAAATCAAAGCATTTGCGTTACCCTGAGTTTTAGTTTTACTATTTTTTCCAGTTCCTTTGAAGATATGAGACTTTTATATGCAGGCCATTATGTTCGGCTTAGAGTTGACTTTTGTTTCACCCTCATGCTAAATAGGCACATTTTTAGAAATCATGCCGTTACAGTTCAGTAACCTTCCATGCATTTTGGGATTAAAGTTTTTCTATTAAAAGCTTTTTTGGTGTTCCACACAACTATAGGTTTCATATAAAGGGATGGATATTAATGACACCCTGACCCTGGGTCACCAGTGTTGGATGTTAAAAGGTTAAGACGCTCTAGGGCCTTGTTTTTCTTGTACTTTTTTTGTGATTGTTCTTCCAAATCAGCATGTGTGTTGTAAACACTAAGACCACAAGAAAAAAGAACTGTATAGTAAACAAGCATCCTGAATAGATTCACTCACTCTCACCTCTGGCTTTGATAAAACTGTGGATCTGCAGTCTGACTCGGCCTTGCCCCACAGTCCCGGCACGCTGTCTGCTTTGATTCCTCTGTTCTCCTCCTCTCCCATCACCCCACCGTCACCCTGCTCTTCCAAGCACTGGCGGTTGTTCTCTTCAGCCCCTTGGCTCTCCTTTTGCCTCCAATCTGTGCTGTCTGGCTCCCCAGGAGTCCCTGCATGTTCCTGTATCTGCAGCTCCTTCTGGGCTGCACACCCCACCAGGGAGCCTGCCTCCATAAGCCCTCGAGGAGGAAAAACAAATGAAAAAGCAGTTGCTTTCTTTACGGTGCTGAATCCACAGTTTCCCTGTTTATCAGCCATGCTCAAAGGTTTTGCATTTTTTTTCAAGCAGCAGTCAGCCACACATGAACACTGAAGTAAATTTTGTTCACTGCAATTCTTCACATTATTCATGCTGGCTGTTAGAAGACACCTCCACTCTTTCTTCTTGTTTCTGGAAGGTATTTCTACATGTATCTGGAGCACACGTGAGGCTTCAGCTGAGTCAGCATCTATCTGCAAGTCTTTTTCTGCAGTTGCGAGGGAGCAAACAACAGGATAAACATTGAATGCAGTATTTCATGGAACAATGGCTGTTGCTTTTGTGCCTTCTTACTCACGTACACAGAAAACGCATTACAAAACAGGTCACCAGCAACTTAATTAGGAGTTTTTGTTCTAAATATGCACATTCTAGATTTTAAGTCTCATAGATTGATTTTCCTATTAAAGACTTTTCCGTTTGGGTGTTACCAATTGAAATAAATTCTATAAAATTGGGTGGACATTAACCTAACTGAAACCCTACCCCCTAACTCTAGATGAATGCGAGTGACCTGGTAGATGTCACGATATCAAGAGGTAGATAAGAGGAGGAAGGGTTGCAGCAAGTGAAAGCTGGTTCATAAAGGCACCTGAGATTTTACAATGTGAGAAAAACCACGAATGTGGAAACTAAAGCTGTTTATTCCAGTTAACTGAAAGCAATAGGATAGAAGTGATAGGGCAATAAAAAGATCTGTTTCCAGTGGAAGCACCCGTTCCTCTGCCACACACAGACAATTGTGCTCAGCATTAACATGCATTTGAGGATATAACAACAATTGTCAGAATTTCGTAGGTCTTGCAAACCCTGCACGGTGCTCTAAGAAATCTCTCACGGACCACACAGCAAACACTCTCCTTACTTCGGCCACTTCTCTTAAAGTTCTCCATCAATGGAATAATGCCACAATTGCCTGGAATGATGTAACACACTGCACAATGATCATATTAGCCCTAAAGAGATCCAGACAGCCACCATGGGTCTGAACTCCTGTGTCAGGCAGTAGCTGGAGGGTGGTGAGTGGCAGGCATTTTGTTTATCCTGTGCTGCCTGAGGTGACCTTTTCACCCTGTTACTGTCTGACCCCCCCCAACTTAAAAAGCAGGGAAATATGTGATTCATGCTGTGATGGGGATCAAATGACACTTTCAAACACTGCAGGGCACACTATAGTTGTGTGTGAAAGCCTGGGAGCCGCTCACATGTCACAGTGATAATCACAAAGATGATCAAACCTGAGGCGCTATTGTGTTCTGCCACAGAGACAAAACAGCATTGCATTGTTTTCCCTACAGTTCAAATCCCTGGCCTCCTGAGCATTTGACTCCCAATCAGTTGTAGGTTTTCGTAATTCTGCAGCACAACAACATCCAGCACAGACGACGGCTCCGGTTTGCAAACCTGTGATACTCTAGTGCCACCTTGTGTTCAAAGGCGTAAGAACCTACAGCGATACTGCTGGATTGTTTGGCATTTAAAGTAGAACAGTGATTATAAGGTTTAAGTGATGACTTGTTCAGTTGGACAATACATGAAGATTTCTTATAGACATATCATCCATCTGTCCGTCCATATAGCCATACGTCCACTGTGTGTGAATCCTGGCATTTTTCTAGTAAACAGGAATATGCATCATGCAAAATTTCAGCTCGTAGTGATGCACACTAACTTTTAAAAAAAAAAAATAAGATTAGGAACTAATCAGATAATTACCTGGTAATGACCTGGTAATGAATTAATTACACCCAATGTTCCATCTCAATTCCGCCTCCTTTAAAACTAATGAGTCAGTTTTAGAATAAGTCCACCTAAACAGAACAGAATGAGGGATAAAAAAACTTTTGTTCGATGCAATATTTTGATAGAATCTAGTATTTTACATTTGATGATCATAACCAATACTATTTAGCTTAACACCAGATGGTCATTATTTACTGAGAAGTATACATCCATATTGCCCATTATGCCAAGATAATCGGTATTTTAATGTAATATTGACTGAAAATTGCTTTACAGCTTGCAACAGTAAAAGTTGTTGCATTGACAGGACAGGTGGAGTTTTGGGGAGAGCGGTGCATATAACGGAAGATGGGAACTTTTACTCCTCTCTCATTCCAGGTTGTGTTAAAATCCACTGCACCGCAGTCCTGAGCTAAATTAGTGTCAAATTTTTAACCACGCTGCAAGGTGCAATAACAGGGAATACATTCAAACAATGAGATATACCTGCTGTTGGGATCTGGACACTTGCGCACACAGGTGGGGTGTCCACATGGCTGCTTGAGGACACTGAAGCAAACTGAGCCAGTCTTTTCTCTGAGTGGACTGAGCTGATTACATCCTGCGATCCATGTGGGGGGATTTCCAGTAAAAGGTTGGAATCGCTTAAAGATCCAACTCTGTCACATCCCATGTTTGCATCTTTGGACGGATTCAAAGTCTCAGAGATTGTGGGTCCCACTCGATTACTGCAGTAAATGGATGCCTGTGGCTTTGGCTGTCCTACAGCTTTGCTTTCGCTGATAGAAAATGACCCAGAGAGTCTATCAGAGCATGCAGGAGTGGGAGAGCGACTGTGGTACTCTGCACTTTCTAACCTGCTGCCTTTGTATCCTGAGGCGTCGTCTTTAGTTTTCATTGTGCATACGTTACATGAGGCTCCTTGATTATTAGGTTTGTGTTGGCCTTCTTTGCACGGCAGTTCACTTTTCATGTTATTCTGATTTACTGTGCTGGAAGAGGGAGCGCTCCAGCTGAGCTTGTGTTGGCCAGAGAGAGTTTGCAAGTCCGTTCCACCTTGGCTGACCTCCTCACCACAGCGGTTCAGAGAGAGAGCCTGTTCCTCCTCTGAAGTTTGTCTTCTCCCTGACTTTACACCTCCGAGTGGAGCAGCAGTTGACATAACATCACCCGCGGTGCTCTGACTCTCTGTGACCATGTTTACGTGACTATTTTTGTGTGGGTGTAGTGGCGGGCCTGGAGTTTCAGGAGAGACAGATTCAGCTGATACTGCAGCCTGAGTGAAATTACTTTGAACCACGTGGGAACTTGGCTCTGCTTTCCCAAATTGTGCGGGCACAGAGGTCATTATTCTCTCTGAGGTAAGTGCAAGGAAAGACTCATTTTTGTCCTTTTGTTGTCTGGGTTGTTTAATATCTTTTGCCTCATTGCTACATTCAACAGCATTATAGCCATGAGTTTTGTTTTGGACACCTTCTAAGGTCACAGCCTCCAAGTCCTGTCTGTGGGAGAAGGTGGGACCTGACTGCCGCTCTATCTGAGGTTCAATGAGGGCCAGCTGCTCATCAGATATGATCTGAAGGCAGATCTGGAGGTCTGCTGTGTGTACATGAAACACTTTCTGAGCAGCCGGCTGCGTCTGATCAAATGGTACAATGTGACAAGGTCCTACCGGGGTGTTTGTGCTAACGTGCGCTATGCTAACAGGAGTAATCACATTTGATTGTGCTGAGAGTTGCATGTGAGAGAGAGGGTTAGGACAAAGGTAAGACTGATCATATGAGAGAGCTTTAACAGCAGTGGCAGATGTCTGATTGCTTGCTGTGGTTGCAGCAAGTGCAGCAATTGCAGGTGCAGCAGGTCTGGGTTGCTGTGCAGACGCCGTACATTTCGAAGGCTGCATCAAAGTGCTGCATAATCCTGCCTGATAATCTTGTAGGCAGCTTGTGGTTATTGTGGTTGCTGCAAATTGCTTGTGCACTACAGCTATACTACATGGCAAATTTTGACTAAGTCGTGATGTTGCAGCGTGACAAATTGTTGAGACAAGCTGGTCCCGTGTGGAGTTGAAAGCATTTGTCTTCTGTGTGTCAGATGTTAGCATCAACTGTGAAGTTATGGGGTCCTTGCTATCCTTCACACTTGTTGTGACCGAGGTCACGCTTTGCTCGACGTGAGGAGATGACCGAGCAGAGGTGAAAGTGTGAGCTTCAGTTCCTGTTGGTTTATCCACAACCTGCGGTGAAAAATGTAAATCAGGTTCAGCAACATTCGGTAACTTGAGCTGGTATTTGGGCAGGAAGCTGTTCTTGGCAACAGGGGGGCTGGAAGCGGCTGCTGAGGTGCTAACAGAGCTTGCATTTGCAGTGATTATGCCTGGCTTGAAGAGAGGCCCTTTGAGCGGAGTATGTTGCGGATTGTTGTGAAGATTGTTGTAAGTGAGATTTGCATCTTGCTGAGTGACAGAGGGAGCAGGGTGAGTAATCACTGTGTTTGGGTCAGTCTCCATCTGCACAGGGCAAATTATTTTGTCATCAGTTCTCAGCTTTTTCCTGTCTGAAGGAATATGGGCTCCACACAGCTGCGATGCAGAAACCGTATGTTTTTCTTCATTCATCAACCTCCCAAAACAGACTCTGTGAACAGATCAGAAGCTGGGAGGTTGATGAATGAAGAAAAACATACGGTTTCTGCATCGCAGCTGTGTGGAGCCCATATTCCTTCAGACAGGAAAAAGCTGAGAACTGATGACAAAATAATTTGCCCTGTGCA